>JAHHFK020000065.1:0-219522 GCA_024533555.2 Aedes koreicus
ATGCACAGATTTATCTAGATTGACACAGAGTTTTTTCATTTTTTTCATACAGATATCTGTATGTAAAGATTACAGATTTTTGAGATAAACCAAGATTTTTAAGATTTTTGAGAATTGCTTGTCCACTTTAAACCCTCAAATTTAAAAAATGAGTACATTTGAGGATCTAACTTTTCACCAATTTTACTTTCAGTGTACTGTTTTAGGCCCATGAAGCAAAATAAAAAAAAAAAAAAAAGAACTGACACTACATTGACAGATGACAGTCTGACAGTCAGTTTGTGTTTGCCCCCAAATAATTTCTCCATAAATTTTTTGAGATAACTTTTAATGAAAATTTTATAGGATTTCCCAAAGATTTTATGAAAAGTTCTCAGACATTCCTTGAGACATTCATGCTTGCGTTTCTATAGGCATTCTCCAGGAGTTTGTAAGCAATCCTCCAGGGGTTGTTTGAAGTTTTGTGATTCTCAAGGTATCCCTGGAGGACACCTGAAAGAACTAGACAAAAACTATATGGTAATTCCTGAAATAATTCTTGGAGAAAATCCATATTCAGATAAACTTAATTCTTCACTTTAAAAATTCCGCAAGGGTTTCGGAATTTCGGAAGAATTTCCTGCAAGAATTTCTACAGAGCACAGTTGTGCTGGCGCGAGTTGCGAAGGATCGAAGCTAAAAACCTCGACCAGGTTACGACACAAGCTATGACATAGATTTTTTTTTTTGGAGTTTGGACTCAATACAGAAACAAATGATGAATTTTAACTGACGCGTAAGAATTCCCCCTTCCCTTCAAAGTTCCAATTCTGCAGACTTTAAACATTTCTATTTAACATGACCTCTGATGCTGGTAGCAGACCAGTGAGAGAGGATTGTTCTATTTCCTTAGCTTCTGCCTTCTGCTACCGACAATGTTGCATCTTCAAAGGCTCAAGAACCTTCTCGAATTCACTGTATAAAACAGACATACACCCGCCTGCGACTGACATCACCTAATGTAACTTAATTTTCCGTTGTGCTACACCTTCGAAGTTTGTCCTTCTCCATCTTCTATCCCATCCACCCTAAGTTGATCGTTCAAGTAAACGCGCTTGGACACGCGGCTCAACTTTCTCCCCACTGGGATAAAACAATTTGTCACACGAGTCGAGTAGTTGGCAGGGGAATTTCTATCAGTAGTCCCTTATCCCAAATCCCCGGCCATCCACAAACCGACCAACCAACGGGCGACCTACCGGCAAAACGGTGCTAACGAATATAAAAAATAAATCAACAGCATAACTAACGTGACCGGAACGCTTATTATCTCCTACCCGTCCACTTCCTGTGTGTTCCATATCAACACCATCCTCTCCCCGATTCGCCCGATTTCCACCTCTATGGAGAAAGAGAAAGCTCGACTCAATCCGAGTTGAATCCTTCCGGTCAGCAAGCAGCCAGCCAACTAAATTACCGTAGGTGCAGGACGGCGATGATGACGGACGATTCCCAGGCCCTCGCTTCCGCTTCCGCCTCCGTCGAGCACGAAAAGGGCGACAAAAGTGACACTTTCTGGAAACTGAGACAACCGGGAAGCCCGTCGTCGTCGTCTGGTTGGAGAAGTGTTATGTTCTTAAAAATGAAAACGAGAAGAACAGTGGTCCGACAAAAAAACCGGACGGAACGAAGATACTAGCGCAATGAAAGGGACAGAGATAATTCAATTTCTGTCGGTTCATTTTACTCAGTCTTTACACGCAAAGTTGAGTTTTCTGAAAAGCTAAAAAAGAGAGATGCTACAAATTAGCAATGAAAAGTTTTTCTTTTTCTCTTTTTTTTCTAAGTTGCTGAAGAGAAATCTTTTGAAAATTTGATTTCCAGTAATTGAGATTCGGAAACGCGACGGAATTTCCTAATGAGAAGGTAGCACGCGCGGCACATGATGAGCGCCTTAGTTGGATTCCGAGTGTCTTTCGTGAAGTGAATGCGAAGCTCTGTTAATAGGGTGAAGCACTTTGTCGTCGTATGGCGCCAATCATGGTCGTATGACTTAAAAAAAAACATGGTGAAACGAGGATTAAACTAATCTTTTAGTGAAAACTTCTTTGCTTGCGGGATAGTTTATGAATGACGTTGAAAGATTTGTTCCAACTTGCGAACTTAAAGCTTGCGCTTCGACTCCGATGCGCTGTTCAGTTTCCCAGATTCAGACTATCAGCTGGTGCGGACAGACGGACAGCATTTCCTTGCCAGTCAATTTGTTATTCTTAAGCTGTAAGATAACATCCTTAACTTCTACCAACATGGGAGCTGGTTCGTCCGCCGTGCTGTCATAGCCGTTTTTTCCGCTATTTTGATCTTCTTTGCTTGTGTTGTCTGTGTTCGTCGTGGAGCTTCTACCTATCAATCATCTTGCGTCCATCCGTCAAAAGTCACGCACAAAGCCTTGGCGAGATGTATTGGTAGAACTTCCGCGTTTCTTAAGTGCGGTGATATTAAAATCAAAACTTAAGTGCTCGACTCGACATCTATAATAGACCCCTATTACGTTTCATTACGTGAAATGAGAGTAACCTCTCATCATGCCGCTCGGGCGGTCAATCATGCTCGTGCTCATGCTCAACTTTACTGAAAACATCAACTCTCTATTTCAAAATCATAAAAAAAGTTTATTTTTTTCTCACTTTAAGGGGGATTGATCACAAAAGTCATGCTTTTAAATGAAAGCTTTTCATATCCATCAACTTTGCCAAAGACGTCATCGCTCTAGCTCCACTTTTTAGGGAGCCATCAATTGATAGTGTTAAAATCGACTTTTTGATCACTGTGCGCTGTCTTAAAATATCGATTCAAGTTTCTTCCAGGCAACTCGCACGTCGGTCGCATCCAGCACCAAGCTATAGTTGAAACTCGCCAGACTGGAACAGATGGTAGCCAATGCATGTTGCTCACAGGCGTACCCCCCCCCCCCCCCCCCCTAAGTTTTGATTTTATTTTTAGAATTTTATTATTTGTTTCAATATTTTTTTCTAGCAGGTTGCAAGGTTGTTGCAATACAGTTGATGCTACTCCAATTACTCAATTAAGTCATAATCAAGTCACTGTAACCAAATATGACGATTTTGTGTTGCTTGAGATGTTTGTCAGATTGCTTCTTCGCCTAAATGAAAATGCCAAATTACGCGAAGTTGCCTCGATTTTGTAACAAGTTGTAGCAAAAAAGCGTTAAAAGTTGACATCCATGAAAGTTGTTTTTAAATAGTAACGACTAACAATTTTACTGCAATCTTTTTCCTTTAACCAAAAACCCAACCTGTCTAGCATAAAGTTTGTAAAAAACCAAAGCAGCACACACCCGTCAAAACTGGTTTCATTAGCTCTATTGTGACTTAATTCAGTCACAGAGCAGTCACCTTTACTGGGTTGAAACAAGTGTGCTACTAGGGAAATATTTCTTAACCTGTAATGTTAACAATTAGATAAACATTGATTGCTTTTTTCCCCGCTAGCGGAAAGTTGAAGAAGCTATGCTCAGTTAAATTTTCAGTTCTTGGTTGGTCAAAAAACTGAATATTCTAACCAATGCTTTCAGAAGCCAAATAATACTAGATTAAGAAACATAGTTGATAGTTAGAGAAAGTATCAACGAAAAATATTTAATTGAACTAAGGGGTGTATCGAATATAAGCTATCCACATACATTTGCGTTGTATGCATATATTTGTGATGGTTTTTTATGCTCTGAACACTGCATGCTGTGCGTTTGACTGTCAGCTTTCATTTGTTTACTTGTTTGTGCGGTTCAAATTCTGCGTTTTCAAAATGTCGCGTATTGAAAAGGAAGTGAAAATTAAGGTTCTGGACACATGGCTAAGTGAGAAGGGTATTACTATGCGAAAATTGGCGAAGCGGTTTGGAATTCATCATGCGAGTGTTAAAACCATCATTAATAAGTTTGGGGAACACTATTCTTTGGATGAGCTACCAGGAAGAGGCAGAAAACCCGGTTCTTCCAACCCGAAACTGGAGCAGAAAGTGGCATCTCTAATAATGAAGAACAAATCAATGTCAATACGTGATTTGGCCAAAAAAGCAGGAACGAGTGTCGGAATGATCCAGCGTATCAAGAGGCGAAACCACCTGAAGACCTACAAGAAGCAGAAAATCTCGAAACAAAGTGCAGAACAGAAGAAGCGAACAGCAACAAGGGCCCGGAAATTGTATTTGCGTCTTTTGCAGCGTCCGGATGCATGCGTTTTGATGGACAATGAGACCTACATAAAGGAGGACTCAAAAACCCTTCCAGGTCCACAATACTTTACTGCCGTCGTTGGGGAGGGTGTGAGCGATGTGGACAGGTCGATTCAAGTGGAGAAATTCGGTCGAAAGGTACTGGTATGGCAAGCAATATGTTCCTGTGGTTTGAAGTCAACCATTTTTTACACTACCGGAACTATAAATGCGGAAATCTATCGATCTGAGTGTCTCCAGAAGAGATTGTTGCCTTTATATAAGAAGCATAGTACACCTCCACTATTTTGGCTGGATTGAGCGTCGGCTCACTATGCCAAAACCACTCTCAATTGGCTTGCGGAAAAGGGTATAGATTTCGTTGAGAAAAATATCAATCCACCAAATTGCCCTCAGCTTCGACCCATCGAACGTTACTGGGCAATCGTGAAGAGGGTCTTCAAGAAGACTGGTAAGGCAGCTGGGAACATGCAGGAGTTCAAAAAAATTTGGGCTCAAGCGTCCAAAAAATGCGATGCAACACTTGTCCGGAACTTGATGAAGAGCATTCGATCCAAAGTTCGAAAATTCGTGAAGGAATAACTTAAATTTCATCCGGTCTTCATTATGTTCAAGTTTAACCTCGTACAATAAAGGATCAATTTTTTGTATGAATAAAATATCGATTTTCAACAAAATTTGAAAGAAAGTTTGTGGATAGCTTATTTTCGATACACTCCTTACTCATGATATGGGCCAAACCGTTCAATGTTACCCCGCTTACCCCGTTTTAGGGTACTGTAGTTTCGTATTATTGAGAATATATGTTGAATTATGGAGAGTGTGAGCTGTTTAGTGGAATACCTGTAACTAGAAAATAAGAAGAATGATTAGTAATTTCCATTTAATTCCAACTACCTTTATTGCTTATCTTGACAGATACGCGTATTTCGTCTACAATGTGCAGACTTCTTCAGTGTCGTGTACTAATACAGTCGAGTACTAGTACACGACACTGAAGAAGTCTGCACATTGTAGACGAAACGCGCGTATCTGTCAAGATAAGCAATAAAGGTAGTTTGAATTAAATGGAAATTACTTATCATTCTTCTTATTTTCTAGAATATATGTTGATAATATCTTACGGTTTGATTCAGCGTGTAAGAAAGCAAGACAGCAAGCTAGTCAGAGCGAGAAGTTGCAGTTGTCTTATCCTATTCAAAGAATTTATCCGTTTTTATGAGCATGAGCAGGATAATGAGCATGATTGACCGCCCGAGGTTGTTACTCCGTTACTGCCAGTTCAGCTGTTATTACACAGAGGATCAACAGATGATGCAAACATGCTCAATGTGTAAAACTGGTGATCTCAAACTACGGCAATACCGGCGCTGGCCTTGCCCGAATGCAGGTCAAATAAGGAAAGGGTAGGAATGTGTTAGCGTTTATTTGGACGTTTTATTAGAAGCCAAGACCACCGCCGCACTTCCACGAGAAATCACTGGGATGTTGGATAACAAGATTGGGTGGCAGCAGGGTTCGTTTCGGTAAACGATAAGCTGAATTGGCGCATTGTTTAGTTAAATATTTATGTATTAGAACTGATTTCTGATTTGAACCGGTTTATACCACCAGTAAGGATGCTATTAGGGCCACACACAAAGTGTAATGGAGGTTTTTCATTGAAAAAATAAGGCGATTTTTTATAATGCTGGAAATCCGATTTGATCCGAGTTAAACCAATAATAAGGATGCCATTGGAGCCACTCACAAAGTCCGAAACAATACGAAATGCACCATGCCCTATAAGAAAATAGTGCGTAATAAAGCATCGACACAACCTTTCACAACCGATGCTCGAACCAAACTCTTTTTTCGTAACTTTCTATTTTTACTACTGTATCCTACAAACTATTGAACAATCTATGCTAATCCATTAAATATTGCAATTGAGGGATTTCGTAGAAATAAGAGTCCGTAGATGCATTTCGTGCCTTCTGGCAACTTTATGTTTCTATTGATATCCATCGGTTCAATACCAACCGGGAGAGACTTGGTCTTATACAAATTGATTTCAATATCTCCAATCCACTCAACCAATCGCAATGTTTTGTGATACATTGGACGGATTATTATAATTTGAGATAACTCAATCTAGCCGTCTTCCAAATTTGGCACATCGGCAAGCAATCGGCGGAGAGCTTAGAGGAAGACCGGAAGGATAAGCGATGGTTCTGCGCGTGTTTATGAACAGAAGGACCTGCATAAAAAACGGATCACCGGATAGAATACATTCATAGGCACTCGCTTACTATTTTGCATGACAAAGGCATAAACAAGAATAATGGAAATTCCTCAATCAAATTCATACTACTACAAGTCGAGAACACTCCTATGAACTAAGAAGAAAGCTACTATCAATGTCGATACTTCTCATTACTTCTCATTCCTTAGGGGCTATGCATAAACCACGTAGACTTTTTTGGGGGTAGGGGGGGGGGGGGGGTGTTGACCAAAGTCTACGCTCCATACAAATTTTCAAAAAATTGTATGGAGAAATGTCTACGAGGGGGGGGGGGGGGGGGGGTGGGGGGTCTGAGATTTTCAAAAATGAGTCTACGTGGTTTATGAACCGGCCCTTATTTGATTTCGAAAAAGTTGCTCTGCCGTTGAATTGAATGCACAATGTGGGAATTGCACAACGGTTTAAAAAAAAAAAAAATAATTATTAGCTGATTAAAGCAGTTATTTGATTCATTATTATCTAGAAGTACCATAAATGGACATTCGAAAGTTTTTCAAAAGTAAGTATAATATTATCGAGCATGTTATTAAAAGAAACAAGCGAACAAAACAAAACGAATGTTTTTTCATGCAGCTGGATAACCACGAAAAGAAAATTATGCAAAATAGTGGTTTTTCTGGAATTTGAGCAACAATTTTAATGTTATTAAATGATACACCGTTTTGGTTTCATACTATTCAGATACACATGATTGCTACATACACCGTGTTTCAACAGAACGTGTTTCACTTGTATCATATCAGATAAATCGGTTCTAATTTCAAAACGGAGATGCACCAGTGTATATAGACTATTTTTAAAATATTGAGGAATAGCTATTAGAACGCATATGAATTTCTTTCCGTCATTGATGAATAAAATTTCCTAAATTATTTGCTAACTACTCGTGTATTAAGAATGCAAGTAGCAACAATTTAGCACAAAAATCACAGCTTGCATACATTTGCGACTTACGTCATTTTGAAAGGTTATTCTTGATGTTTCTGTTTAATTAGAAAGAGAGTTAATAGGGTAGGGAACGGCTTAATCAGGGGTGACTGTTTTAATCAGTTGTTAGGAAATAGGTCTAAAACTCCTACATTTTCCAAATTATTTCACTTTTAATGATACGAACATAAGCTCTATCTATCGGGCTAATGATTCGATGTATAAATCATGATTGATTACCAATTTATTACTGTCATTTTGAAGATTTAAAATACATCATCTAGAAAACCATCAGTTTCCTACCTGCTGAAGAAGTTCGCTCAAATTTTGCCTTTGTGTATTTTGCATTTGTTCGCGTGTACCGGAGGGAATGTCTTCATCAGCTCCTTCTCACATCTAGGCTTGTTGCCAGAATGTGATGTTGAACATTGAGTTAAATTTATTTCATATTTAGATGATCTGAAATCACTATTTATTTCATGTTTCTTCCAGTCATTTGAGGTTGATCTATGCTTATGATTATATTGTCCATCATCTGGCACTATCATATGCAATAAAAAAATATGTTTCGGAGCTGTCCAATAGTACTCAACGATAAATAATGCTTCGCTGTTGAGCGGCAGCTATGGCATCACTGTTGCTTTTGAGAGAGCCCATGTTTCCTCTCTTCTTTGTTAACCATGGATATAGCGCACCGGTATTGTAACGTGAAGCCTGCTGTCTCTTACATTTGTTTGTTTTTAAACGAAGCATCCCGTTTGTCGTCACAGTCGCTTTGTCTAACATTTCCGTGAGAGTAAATGAAATAAGAAATACACATTGCCAATCTAAAGATCAATGACAAACTAAAAGTTTGGTCGTGTACGTCTGTCTCATAACCTGCTAGTAGACGAGTTTGTGATCGTAGCAATCGACATGTTTTGGTTGATTGTTTTCGAGAGCGGATGGGTAAAACGAAGGAGCGGGTTGAGGAAATTGACGTTTGCAGCAAATCGTGAACTGGCCTATTTCATTTCGCCTTCGCACACATGCACGGAATCGCACTCATACAATATTGTTAGTTTATGTACAGATTGCGGAGCTGAAGAAAACATTTTCTTGATCGGAAAGCAATCCGCATGCTTTTAATAAGTCCCTGCAATTGGGAACTTTATTCCATGGCTATGAAATTTTCTGAGTCTAATGCTCGTTTCTGAAGGTATGTTCCGATAGATCAGAAGTAAGCAGAGGGATTAACGTCTAAATATTGGCAGTTCTAATTATAGATTACATACAGCTTCATCAAATGTCCCAGGTGCTGAATAAACTGCTTAAAACCCGTCCCGTACCTTGTGAAATAACATTAAACTATGGGTAGAAGAGAAATAGGGAATCAGTATTTACACTTTGTCAAGTTGGTTAACCACTTGATTTTAGTTTATAAAATATATTCATCAACACAAAATATATTTATCTTTTATTTGTGAAATTTTTAATACTTGAGTAAAAACCTCTACTGGATAAGAGTCAAAATCTCAAAACAAATCATCATCAAAATCAACCAAGAAACGATCAAACTATTAGCGTGTTTCATTTTTCCGTGACGGTAGCCATTTTGTAAATTGTGCACAGTGCTCAAGGTATGCAACGAAGAGAAACCTAAAATCGTTTTAGCCACTTCTGCCTAACCAACGATGTCAAACAGTTGAAGATCGTTTTCATTTTTGCTTATTTTCGTGATGATATGGTAACAATATTGCAAAGTAATTTTAGATAATCTCCAATCAAACAATCTCTCTCAAAATTTAATTGCATGTCCTGAAAAGGACGGATTTGATATGGTCCGCATTTGAATTAAAACCTTCTCGGTTGCACGTGCCGCCTTACCAAAAGATGGCTACCAACAAGATCACACATACACACACAAGCACTTTATTTCTCTTCTCGTGGTTGCTGGCTACAAAGACACCACAGGCTTGGGGAACCGACTGCCTAGCACACCACTGCATAATTTATGTATGCCTAACAACGGTTACCTAGCCAACGGCTTGCTAACAACAGCCTGCAGCGCGATCAGCTACCTGACCAATGCAGTGGTTGGTCGCCAGTACACCTTCTTTTGCGCCAGTGCACCTTCTTTTGCGCCACCGCCAACTGCCAAATCCACATTGGCTCCTTGCCGGGTGACCCTGGCGTAATGGATAACAACCATACCTCTCACGCCAAAGTCACGAGTTCAAATCTCACCCCCGGACAAGTTACGAAAAACACCCAAAAGCGGTGTTTGAGTGACTACGACGGGAGATGAACCAGCCCAAGGCTAAAAATCTCGATAATACAGAAACAAACAAAACATTGACTCCCCACCCTTCCCGTAAGACGTAGTCTACGTCAAAAATCAAACAATGAATCGTAATTTAACTTAAACTAACCTGGAAATCATAAAACCTCCATGTGCATTGTGTAAGACGTAGTGAATACAATCGATTTCCTCCTGAAACTCGTAAGTGTCGGTAGTATTTCCCCATATTTTTTTTGTGCTTCGCCTCCGTACCCGGAAGAAGAATTACATCAGCTTAGTTTTGTTTATTACTTGTAGTATTGTGACACCCGGACAAAGATTATTAAGTTAGAGTGTTTTTCCACTTTGTCGCGAGTGAATCGATGATTATTCGCAGTTTTGAAGTTCAATATAGAGTCGCCTGATAGCGGGGATTTTTATTTTTTGGCAGGGAGTGCAGTGAAAAAAAGAAGCAAAGGAGGCGGCGATGGGTGAGATCTATCTAATTTTAACTATATAACAGTAATCCTATTTTCAAATAATACTTAATACGCTCCTGGTTTGGAAATTTTACATTTCCTAATCTGGAAGTGTGTTGCAGTGCCCTTATCAAAATGATAGTCATGTTTACATGCGGGGCTTATTGTATTTGAAAGTAACCTCTGAATGGGCGTGACTCTCCAGACATTCAGAAATGGGTTGCTGGATCTGCAGTAGAGCTATAATTTTCTAGCTTCCGGATTAAAGCTGCTTTCAATAATCACTTGAAGGATTGTTGTACACAGATTTCTTCCATAATACTATTGTCGGCCAATGGGTGTTAGATTGTACACACACAAACTGGCATGTTTCGGCGAAAAACCCGTATTTGTCTCCTTCTAATGGGTTCCTCCGGGGTATCTGAATTGTTACGGAATGGCCAATATGGTCATTCGTCCATTTAATGACTAGAAGTAGATTGCTTACGAAAAAAACATGAAGTTTGAGCCGTAGAAAGGCATGTTCCGGCGAAAATCCGTATTTGTCTCCTCGGATTGACCCGGAATGGCCAACATGGTCAGTGGTCAATTTCAAGGCTAGATGTAGACTACTTAAAAGTATACAACTCTGGAAAAATCATGAAGCATGAGTCATCGAATGGCATGTTTTGGCGAAAATCCGTATTTGTCCGCCTGGGGTATCAGGATTGTCCCGGAATGACCAATATGGTCATTGGTCTAGGCTTGAAGTAGACTAGTTATGAAAATCATGCAGTTTGAGCCACCGAAAAGCATGTTCCGATGAAAATTTGTATCTTTCGCCGCCTCACGGATCGTGTCAAAATATGCCCTCTTCGGGCACAGATTCCTTGAGGTCAATCAGGTCAAAAAAGGGCAGTACTCACCAAATACTGAAAATTGGGACTTTAACAAGTAAAACGGACGGGAGGTTCTCATTTAGTCGGAACACTTGTTCACTCGTCTAGAGTACAACTTCGATTGATTCCTTGATAACCTTTCCCATTACATTCAAACTTAACTCTACATTGAACATCTTAACTCTACACAACATTAATTCTAGGCGAGGAGCTTGGATTCACTTTTGTAAAGACGATAACCAATCGTCGTTGAATAAGCTATTTGTTAAACATGTGTTACGGACTAGTATGATTGTGTGGCAAGTACAATCATACCCTATGCCCAGGGAGTCGAGAAATTTTCCTTAACGAAATATTCCTAGACCAGACCGGGAATCGAACCCAGCCACCTCCAGCATGGTGTTGCTTTGTAGTTGCGCCTTTACCGACTGAGCTAAGGGAGGACCCTGGTGGATTTTGCTGGTTGTTGAACCTTAAATGTGGGTCAGTAATTTGAGCTTTTATTTTGAAGTGGTAAAGGCTCAATTCAATATTATGATTTGGAAGAAATAACATGCTTATGTAAACATGTGAATGCAATAAATTTGAAAAGAGGTCTGTGGCGAAATTTGGCTGAACATGCACTTGCGAGTGTTGGCAACTCACAAGTGCCTTATTGTGATTTATGACTTGAATTATGAAATGATCTGTAAATTATCATTTTGGAATACTACACAAGCATTTTGACTGTAAAGACTTTAAAATTTGGTCATACAAACCTTCCGCAATGTTAATTTGAAATCCGGGTTAATATGATCCGAAACACCTTATTTGTTACTTATTTTGACAGCCTTTCTAAAATGTCAAAAAACAAAGTGGGTTCGATGCAGAAAAGCATAAAGATTATTTGGGAAAAGTTAAGAAAATTTTAACTTCTAGATGCTACATATAAAAAAGTTATAGCATTTTGAAAATCCATTCCGGGTCGTACTGACCCGACACCTAAAGAAGGATAAACTGCTATTTTCAAAGGGCCACTTAATAAAAATGCGATAAAATTGTGAAACAAAATTAACTCGAATCGTTTTCATAACCTTGTAAACGAAATCCAATGGATCACCAATGCAGTTGGTTGGAATCATTTATCTTCCTATAATTTCAAATCCTTTAAATAAACAAGTCATAGGAATGCAAACGACATAGCAATACATAAAACATCAAAACCCCAACAATATGCTTCAAGTCCTCAACGGAAGGTCGAAATTCGATAAATAAGAACCAAATTCGGCGGATTTGCATGATGGTGAGACAAACATGTTGTTAATATTTCACTCGCAGATAAAACGAACCATCATCATCGTGAGAATCCGCTTAGAGTCCAAATACCACCACCGCCGCATGGATCCTTAAGAAATAAAATATTTACAAGCTATAGAGGCACAGCATGCCTTCCCCCTCTTTCTGCAGCGAATTTATTACGGTGAGGATTGGTAGTAGGCTGGAAAAAAAACCCAAACACGCTTTGAATCTCCTTCCACGAATGTTCAATTTTCTATGCCTTGAAGCTTTTCCTCGTGTCAAGCGATTACGAGGCGTGAAGATTATAAAATATTGACAAATTTTATTGCGAGTGGTGCCCTCTGGGCTTGCTGCGTTCACGGAAACTCGAACTCGCTGCTGCCAACCGACACGATGAGATAAGAAGAAAGTTTGCAGATTGTTACCGGAGAATAAGTAAAGAAATAATGTTATTTGTTATGAATAGCTTTAGCAACCGCTAACCAGATGACACCCCAGTGGGCGGTGTGCGAAGAGATTTATTGCCCTCGATGATAGGATACAATGGATCCTACCGGATTAGTTATAGGAAAAGCTTTGCGGTGACCTTCGGAAAGTTGGCCAGTGTGGTAAAAACTTTCCATCCAACCACTCTTTTGATTAATTGGACTGAGGAACAATGAATATAGTAATTAATACTGAAATAGAATGTATTGGATATAGAGTGTTTACAGGATAAAACTAACGATTTTTATTTTCTTCAATTTCTTCCCTCATCGAACACAGGAAGACATGGTCTGTCTGTCCTGCACGGCAACGGGCGAACGTGTCTGCTTGGCGGCCGAGGGCTTCGGCAACCGGCACTGCTTCCTCGAGAACATCGCCGACAAGAACATCCCCCCGGACCTATCGCAGTGCGTGTTCGTCATCGAGCAGGCGCTCTCCGTTCGTGCCCTGCAGGAGTTGGTCACGGCTGCCGGTTCCGAAACCGTAAGTATAGCTGCCAACGTGGCACAAACCACAAAACGTCGAAACGACTAGCAGAGAGGTTCTATTTTAAATATAGCTACAGGTTGAAATTTTCCCACAAACACACTGTACTGCGGTGAGAGAGATGCACAAAGCGCAAGAAAGATTGTTTAAGAGCAAACCCCCTTGCACAGTCCTGCACAACTCACCACCCTGTATATTTTACCAGATAGAAAAGCGAATCAACGTTCAAAGAAAGCATTCAGTAGAATCTAAAGCAGATCGTTCTCCACACCCAATGAAAGTGAGACAATTTGCGGCGCACCGGTTTGCCACGACTATTTATACACACCTGTAGAATTGAAGACTGCAACCGGAACAGTGATGCCAGCAGGACTCAAACTAAGTATCAGGCAATAAGTAACAAATTGATATCTACCTGGCAACACTGTTCCCACCCAACAAAAATCACACCAGGAGCAAAGTTTTCAAGCACAATTTTCACCTTACACCTCACACTATTGCTTGATGCAGATAAAAAGTTGTGTGCTGAATTCATTTATCACCCATCCTGTCCCTTTTTTTGCTTCCAAACTTGTTGCAACTTCAATGCTGGTAGAAATCGATGAACTCAGCTCGCAAACTTTACATACTATGCGCCAAAATGACGGCCGAACCAGTGAAAACATATCCATAATGACCCTTCTTTTCTCACATAATCCACCGTAACCAACCGTGCCGTGAGGATTTGAAGTTTTGGTTTTTGACGGCCACTCCCAACTCCATCCTGTTTTTCGGACACAGTACCCACACGCAACTACCGAATATTTACGTTAACACACATGCAAACTTCGGACTCGGCCACGCACCACACACCGACAGGCTTATCAGGATTACCATGAAACACAGTAAAACGGTGATGTTTTCGATGGAAACCGACAAAAGGGAAAGGGAAAAATGCTCTCAAGTTTAGTTTTTATGGGCACCCGGGTAGTCGTTAGAAACAAAATGCAAGAACTCGTGCCGGGTGGGGTGATATGCTAATGAAAGGAGTAACTTTTATTCACTCTTTTTGGCAGGATGATGGGGTGGTTTAAAATGACGAATGCCATAAATAAAATCAACGAGACAAGCGAAAAGACGCAACACGATAATAAATTTACAAATACCTAACATCAAAATTACAAATAATATCAAAATTTCAACAATAAAACAATAAAATTGATTAAAATTCATGATTATAAATTCATAATTGTATTGAAGTACGAATAATCTTAATAAAAGGTTGACACATGATGTAATATTTCCTTTAAAAAAACAACTTTTATAGCTTCCATTAAAAAGAAAATTGAATAAAACCAATAATACTACCCGGATAACAATAACCATACAATAACAATACAATAACATTAAATAACGATCATGATATCTTTCCGACCATTGTTCATGAATCAGATAAATGAAAAATGCATATTGCCATTACAATAGTTTTACTATTTACTCCATATGCTAGGATTTTCGACAATTATTAAACAATACAATAAATAGTAATGATTCAAATTTGTTCGGACAAAAATTATTTCTTCTATAGTTAAGATACATAACAACCCCATTTTTCTATTGTCGATGGCTCAATTTACATTAGATTCTATTGTGTAAACAATAACTCCTATTGTTATCTTATCGTTGTGAACAATACTATTAGTTGTACATACTGTATATCATATTGTATGGTTACAATACATTTAATTTAGAATTTTTGTTTTTGGGTACCTCGGAAGAGAAAAAAAAAAAATCTGGGGGAGGTAGATTTTTTTTTTTTTTTTTATAAAGAGGAGGTTTTTTTTTGAAGGAAAAAAAAAGAAAAGAAAAAAGAAAATAATAAATTCATACTTATTATTTTCCGGCGCGGGGGGGAGGGGGGGGTGGGTAAAAGTGTGATGTGTGACAAAGTTCCAAAGACAAACCGTCGAATATCAAAACGTCCACGTGAAGAGATGGCGGTATTTTCGAATTTCGCATTTAGATACAAAACAAATTGAACTATCTTCCCTGGCTTCCTCTATTTCTGTCTTTACTCCCTTACAACTTGATCCATCCTCTCTTCTTTCGTCGTTGCTTCCACTCTTCCACTCCCGCATCTCGTCAGCGTGTTGCTCGATCCAGCGTGTTGCTCGATCCAGCGTTTTGTCTTGCTTTCTTATATCAGTGCTCCCAGACCCTACACTCGCACCTTAATTTTCCAAAAAACTAATGAGGAACATAATTCTTAAATTTTCGCCCGCGTTGACATAAAATCGAATCTTGCTGCAATGACAATGCCGAAATGACCTGGAACTGTGAAAAATTATTTTCGATATTTTTTTATTTGAATGAAACTTTGCATACACGTTTGGCTTAGGAGACTGAGCATTTTCCGCGCTAACATATATTTTTGTGACTCAAGAGTCAGTTTCAAAAACGGCGTAAACATTTTGAATAGCACTTCAATTAATAATTTGTAGCTCGAAAACCTTTGGTTGTACATAAAAACTGTCTAAGAACAAGTTGTGAAGCTATGTGTGAAGATTGTGAAAAAAATACACTGAGAATAAAAAAAAATTCGGAAAAAAATCGACAAGTAACATTAAAATTTAAATATCTCAAAAAAAGATTTTATGTTTTTTTTTAATTTTTTAACCATAATAACTTGAAGTTATTAAGCAAATTTAAACAAAGATTTCAGGATGGAAAAATTTCAGGAAAAAAAGATTTTAGAAAATCAACTTTTTATGCATTCCTCAAAATTTTAATTTGTGCGGGAATAAACGTAATTTGATTATATGATCTGATTTTTGAAGTATTTAAAAAAAAAATTAAGGTCTTGGTGATGACCATCGTAAGAGCATCCGTTCTCGAGATATTTGCGATTTAATTTTATTATACTCGAATAATTTTCGAGAATACGACCTTTTCATAAGTTTTTCTAGACTCTCCAACAGCAAGAGTTAGTTTTTCGAAATGTATAATGAATTTTACGCTACACTCGAGATACGCTAGATGATTGAATGAACGGTTCAAATAAAACAGATTATGAACTATAGAGGATGCAGAGCGCTACGGTTCGTCTTGTTCTCACACGCGAACATGCCGGATACATAAATGTCAAATCACATACTTTTCAAGTTGAAAGTTATGTCCCTGGCCTACTAAAACCAGGAAAAGATATTTTGCCAACGACGTCAGCGCTATGGGTCCTCTACAGTTTATAATCTGTTTTGTTCAAATGTTGGACCAACTTACCGCCTGCCTGAATTTTAAGTAGCATCAGAGGCTCTCAGTAGCTTGAAAAACTCGTCCGTTGGGTAGCCCGCTGCCCGGTATTGGCGATAGTATACCTAGAAATCTAAAACTACCTGTACTTGGTATATAATTTCGTTCCACTTCTCGCAAAGCATCAGTAACAATACAAATACAAAGCGTGTGTTTAATAATAATTTCATAATGGAATTCAATACGGTGAAGTGTTTCAAACCCTTTCCTAAAACACGGTGCTCGGTAAAGCTTCGTAAATCAAACGAAAACATTATTCAGGGGCTAATATTAATGAACTGCCGAATTCCGTTGGAAACGTCTTTATTAATCTGTGTTTAACAAAGGTATAGCTGGAATCAACGTTTCATCGGTACCATCAACACATCAAAACTGAAGAAGGTTCACTATCCTCGGAGAAAATATTTTAATATTCCTGACGATTTAAACAAATAACAAATAATAACAAATGCAAAAGAATTATATGATTGGGCCAATCAGAAATGTAATGATTGCTTAACTAAAATGTCATTTTGTTATGTATCTTATGAAGACTATGAACAGGGAGTTACAAAATGGAGCAGTATCTTTCAGCAAACTAAAATGATTACTGGAACACAAAAATATCACTCTTTTGTTCCGCGTTCAGATCATCAGATAGAGGCAAAATTGTTTTCAAATGATGTAGCATCAATCCTTCATGGTATATATAAACATGTAAAATGAAAGGGAAATTCTCTAAACTAATCTAAATGTAGAAACAATATATCAGCGCCAACATTTGATTAGGGTGAATCTGCTTTTGTAAACAAGCACTTTGTCTGAGAATTAATCGAAAGTTGAATACAATTCCTTCAAATTAAATTTATCAGCGGATAGAGATAAAGCTCCTCTTCCTTAAAGAGTGCTTAGTTTGTATTTGTGACCTTTTGTTCAAGAGAAAATGACTACGAAAGCCATTGTTTACAAAGGCAGATACGCCCTAATCTTAAGTTGGTGCTGATATGTACTTTGGTATGCGCATAATAAATTGGAAATACAAGTAATTTAAAATATAAGAAAAGTTTTTTCAATCATTTTCCCCTATTGATTATGCTGTTTATAGAATCGTCTTGCTGGCTAAGAGTGAGTTGTGGGAAACTAAACGCATATTTCGAAAAAGTTATTTTTGTGATGCTGGAGAACCGCGAATAATGTATGAAAAGGCCGTATTTTCTGCTAGAAATATACTGCAACATCGAAACACATTTATTTTGGCAAATAGTTGAGATTTAAAAAATGCTTCAAAATTTGACCTTAGAGACAGTTTTTTCACTTTAAATCTCTCCACCCTGAACTTTTCTCAAAAACTGAGTTAAAGTTTCATGTTTTTACACACAGTGTATAAAGTATACAATAAAAAGCAAAATAGGCATACACTCCTCAATCTACTCAATTTATGAGTAGATCCACTTTTTAAGAAAATAGATAGTATACAATTGTAATCAAAAATTGAGTAACATGAAGCGGGAGTGTATGTAAAACGAAAATTTTAAAAATACTGTTTGAACCATTTTACCCCATATCTTTTGAACCGTTCGTTCAATCGTCTTGCGGTCAAAGAAAGAGTTGTAGGAAACTTAATTAAAATTTTGAAAAACGTTTTGTGGTTACTAAAGAAACGCAAATAATTTATGAAAAGATCGTATTTTCGAATATTATTCGAATATGATAAAATTAAATCGGAAATATTTCCAGAACGAATTCTTTTACGAAGATGATTTTAAAGACTTAAAAATTGTAAAATATCTCAAAAATCAGATTATTTCATCAGAATACGTTTATTTTTACTAACATAAGAATTTGAGAAATACACCAAAAGTTGATGATCTAAAAACTTTTTTTTCTGACATTTTTCCATCCTGAAGTCTTCATTAAAATTTGTTTAATAACTTCAAATTTCCACAGCCAAAAAAGAAAATGAAAATAAAGAACAATGTTTCTTGAGATATTTAAATTTTAATGTTAATTTTCATTTTTTTTATCCTAAATTATTTTTTCAGTGTATATTTTTTTCACAATTTTCACACATAGTTTTTTTTTGTACAACCAAAGGTTTTCGAGCTACAAATTATTTATTGAAGTGCTGTTCAAAATGCTTACGCCCTTTTTGAAACTGACTATTGAGTCCAAAAAAATGGTGTGCATCAGTGGAACAAACTTACTTCCGTGGGTAAAACCGTGTGTACAAATTTTAAATTAAATCGGAGACACTCGAAGTTGGTCGGTAGGTCATTTCGGCTGGAAACGCTCTGCAGTTGAACGCTTTCGTTGGTCGGTGCTTATGCATCGTTGGAAATGTCCTGATTAGTGTGGTCGGCTCTTGTTCGAAGTTGCCTGCACATCGTCTTGTTCTAAAGGAAGCTGCTTAAGATGCGTAACTTTCCAAAGGAATTCTCTTCCGGAAAGCCGTGAATGTACGACCACATGAGAACCTCTTTTCTTCATTAACCTTGAACTCCACTGGGGAATAGTCCGCTTCTATTCTTCCAATAGTCCGCTTCTATTCTTCCAATACTCCGCTTGTAATTCTTTTTCTTACGAAGACTTTGTCACCTTGCTGTATTTCGCCTTTCGCGGCCTCCAAGAACATGGCCATACGTAGTACCTACTTCCAGCATAGCCTCCCATATCGGTACACCTGGAGATCACCACAACAGACCGAATCACAAATCGACCACGTTTTGATCGATGGAAGTCACTTCTCGGATATTATCGACGTCAGGACCTATCGCGGCGACAATATCGATTCAGACTACTTTCGGGTATTGGTCCAAATGCGCCCAAGACTTTGCGTTGTGAACAACATTCGATACCGATGCCCGTCACGGTATACTCTGGAGCGACTGAAGCTACCCGAAGTCGCAACTAATTACGCGCAAAGCCTTGAAGCCGCGTTGCCGGAAGCGGAAGAGCTAATGGAAGCCCCTCTTGAGGATTGCTGGTGTACCGTCAAAGCAGCCATCAACAACGCAGCGGAAGAAATCAACGGGACGATTGGTTCGACGATGAGTGTCAAACGGTTCTAGATGAAAAGAATACAGCGCGGGCGTTGATGCTGCAGCAAGTAACTTTTCAAAATGTGGAGCAATACCGACAGAAGCGAAGACAGCAAACTCGTCTCTTCCGGGATAAAAAGTGTCATCTGGAGGAGTTGGAGTGCGAAGAAATGGAGCAGCTGTATCGTTTTCAAGATACGCATAAATTCTACAAGAAGCTCAACGCATCCCGTAAAGACTTCGTGTCAAACGGCTTAAGAATAACAAGGCAGTTGGGAAGGATGGCATCGGAGCGGAACTTATAAAAATGGGCCCGGATAAGCTGGCGACTTGTCTGCATCGACTGATAGTCAGGATCTGGAATACAGAACAGCTGTACCTCGGATCATTGGTTACGTGAAGTGTTAGAGACTGCCGAAAAAATCGGCGAAAATTATTTATTGTTATCCGTGCTTGAAACAACCGCACCGATGAATGTATTTCTAAAGGCATCATACGCAGCAACTCAGGGAGTGAACAAGATTAGACGTTTTGTAGATTACTTCATTCCACCACGCAAGTCGAATGGACAACAGCTCTGCCTATTTGTGATTCACTCTTCGTTGATTAAGTGGCTATGGAAATTCGACCCAGTAGGATCGCCAGATGATAATTTTTGGAGACGAGAGATGATATCATTCATTTGAACAGAATCATTCATTGTCTTTTAGTTCGAATGAAAGTGTTGGATCTATTTCAACAAGAATGCATACATTTATGTTTTGTGACATGGGAAAAATCTTCTGAACCGGGCAGGGAATCCACTGTATCCGGTTTGGTAATGCCGTACCATTACCAACTAAGTAACCTGTGCCATATCTACCAAAAACAGAAAATATTGGCCTTAAGGAACACATGTCACTTTATATTAACATTTGGCGTTTAGTTGCTACATTTTTTTTCTGTTTTTCCCGCTGCATTAACTGGCTACGCTGTGCTTTTCAGCTTCCGATTCATTGTTGCTTTAAACGCGGTACAATCGCCAAGTGATCCGATCGGAAGCTTCGAGCACTAGCACTCAATCGAATCAGGAAACGAAAATGAATCACCAACAGTAGCCGACGAACGAATCAATAAAGTGTACAAGCAAGCAGTGACGAGCGTGCATACAATTGACAGGCGACGAAGTTCATGCTGTGTTCATTCAATGTTTACCTTGGCCCATCAGTTTTCGGTTTGAGAGGTGAAGCAGAACTTGTCATTGTGTGCGTCTATTGAATCAAAGAAGAGCGTGCAACGAATGATTTATGATATGATTGGAATCATCCTTGGTTACGTGGGATAACAAATACAGTAGAGAAATTCAGAGACGCATTATTACCGGAAGTCGTGCCTACTATGGACTCTACAAGACCTTGAGGTCTGGTAAACTTCTTCCCCGTACAAAGTGTACCATGAACAAGACGCTGATAAGACCGATGTTCTCTACGGGCATGAGACATGGACAATGCTCGAAGAGGACCTGCAAGCACTTAGAGTTAGGACTTAAGACCATCTTTGGCGGTGTATGTGAAAACGGCGTATGAAGGAGAATGGTGAACCATGAGCTGACGCAGCTCTATGGTGAACACAGTATCCAGAAAGTTGCTAAAGCTGGAAGGGTATAATGGGCGGGACATGTTGTAAGAATGTCAAACGTTCATCATGATGATGATGATGATGATGATGATGATATAATACTGCAATCTATTGTAGCAAGGTGACTTTCCGTGGCAGCGGAATAAGCTGAAAATCGATTTGATCAGGATTCTATTGTTGTTTGTGATCATCAAGCTCTCGTATGAAAGGCCAAAACCCTTTGGGAAAGCCCGTAAGCAGATGCACGCGTAACCCGCAAATATAGGGAAGAGAATCTCGTTCCAGCCCACCCATGCTCCCTATCTATATCGTTTCACATGGGTGCCCTTATGGTCCCTCCCTTTCCCCGTTATACGTTCGACGGGAGAGATCATTCCCGATTATGTCCACGCATTTACTCAATTGCATCACGTTCATTTGTAGATGAAAAGAGACATATTGCAACACAGATAAAAAGAAACATTGAATTTTCTGCGTTATCTAATTCGCAGAAAGAGAATACTGAATTTGGCAGAAAATAATGGGATATTTCATATAAACTTAAGCCTGAATGCCTGAATCTAGCCTGGTGTAAAGATTGCAAACAATTTCGATGTTTACGCCTCCTTTGGCTTGGAATTAAACGAGCGAAATTTACGCACATATTCATCATCAACATAAACCGAAACACGTGAAATTCTGCTCTTGATTCGGCAACATAAGTTTAAAAGGACCTTCACAGGTGGTTGCATGATTGGTTTTGTGGTATACAAGAAAAAACTCGTGGAGCTCTTTCCACCCATCTCTGTCAAGTTCCTGTGCGATTCGGAGCCGCTTCAAAATTGGGCAGTTCTGTCGTTCTACCTGGCCGTTCATCTGCGGCCAATATGAGATCGTGTTTGCCAACTGTACTCCATAGTCACTGCAAACTGTCCTGAACTCTTCGCTGCCAAATTGTGGACCATTATCTGTTTTAATAAACGATGGCATGCCGAATCGACCGAAAACACCTCTTAAGCGACCGCTTTTTTTTCGTTGAATAATGTCCAGCAGCATGTCGCGTTGAAAATTCTGAACCATTCGCTTGTATCAATAATGTGGAAGTTCACATTCATATGGCACGGGATGCCAAACCTGTCATTTAACCGGTAAGGAAATTGCCTATTCCACTCAATGCTGAAGTCAATCGAAAACTAGATGAAATATTAAGCAGGGATATTATCGAGCTGAAAACAGGCCCTACCTCGAGGGTACTAATGATAATGATGCTAGTTTTGAAAAAAATATCAGAAAACATGCGGAACGTGGGGTTCAATTAAATTTGGAGAAGTGTCCATTTAGAGTTACAGAACTGGAATTTCTTCTCTGTTGCAAAGATGGAAGGTGCTTTTGACAACTGAAGGTGAAAGTCGCAGCTTCCTGGGTTAGCGAACTACCTTAAAGGGTACATGCCTCAGTTGTCCCCGCTTGACGAGCCCCTGAGATATTTGACCAGAAAGGGAGTCAAGTTCTCTTGGGAAGGCTGTCATGAAACATCATTCCAAGTTTTAAGAGGCATGAAGTGTGATAGTAAAAGTTTTTAAGACAACACGTCGAATGTCAAAACTACCAAAAGATTGCATGATCAAACCCGAATGCCAAAACGTCAAAAAGGAAACCACTTCTATTTCCCATCATAATTTCTAAATGAGATGTCACCGGTTGAGCCAGCCTTCGAACGGGTTAGTGGTTCTTCTCACCTAAAAAAAACTACGCGTTCATTGCACAGCACAGAGTTAAAGCAAGTTTAAAGCGTACTTCACTTCCATCTTTCCGTACATGCAAAACAAAATCCGCTGTAGAAACTACCATTTCGAGAGCTAAATTAAGCGCAAACACCAACAATTTTCACCTGACTATAAATTGCGTTTAATTTTACCATGCCTGCGGTCTGCATGAAGTATGTCAAATATACCACAAATGTTGAAGGCTGTATCATAAACGTAGTAAATTTGACTAAAATTTCATGGAAGTTTTTAAAATAGGCATAGTCGGGTAAAATGGTAGTTCTTACTACAAAATTTTTTTTCGTGTACTCTTCGAAAACACACAAGAACACACCTAAGAAGATGAAAATCAAGTTAATATAACTCAAATCATAAGCTTTGATTGAAAAACACTTACTGATAAGTTCAGTGGAGTTCACTTAAGCTGGAGCTGTTCTTTTCAAAAATTCGATGCCAGTAGCAACATGCTAAAGCTTCCATTACTGTTGATTTTCTATTGGAATCCCTTATAAGTATCCCATTTTTCGAGCATGGCTACGGGAATCCGGTTTTCCCGGAGACAAATCATGTCCCAACATCAATGTAGATAATTTTGGTAATTGGTTGAGTTCCTGAATTGGTTGGATATTTCCATAGTTATGATCATGTTGTTGGCCTTCTAAAACTGTTTTTATTTGTTGGACACACAGCGGTTAAAGAAACGTGGCAAAACAATCAAATCTCCGTCTGATTTTGAGAAATGCTGGAAAGAGATGGCAGATAAGGAGTACTGTGTAGGAAATGATTTTTCTTGTGTTTTTTCCTTAATGTTCAATAAAAAAAACCTACAACATGATACCCTTATGGTTGAGTACATTTTCCACTGCGACCAGTTTTACCCTTAGATTTGCTGTACGTTATTTCCTCTTAGAGAAACAACTCATTTTGTGTGGCCAAATTAAATGTTTCATTTAAGAAACAAATTTTATAAGCAACTTAAGCCCTTCTTACATGTAAGTCTTCATAAAATGGTGAGTTGGCACTAAATTTCACTATTGTTGTCACCTCGAGTCAATACATTACAATAATTTGAAAAAAAATGAAAATTATATTTATTCTCATTATTGTTGACAGCGACAAAGTCTTTTTTTTAAATAATAGACTTGCAATATTTAAATGATTGTATTGATAAATTCTCATACATAAATCAGAATGAATGCTTTTATGTAACATAACGTTAACAATAAGTTAAATAAAACAATCTTTTAAGTCTTTAATATGAACAGAATGTTGAAAGTGTTACTAAAGAAATCAAAATTATGTTATCTCTTTGTTTAAAATCATAAATAGCACTTTTTATAAAAAAATAACACGTAAACTTTTCCAAAAGGAATAAAACATAAATAAATAAATACATACAAAACACAACCTAATAACGAAGCGAAAATTTTGGTAGCAGTCGAGAAATCACCCATGGTCTAGGTATTGATTGACCCAAACTAATTAAGTAAAATTGTCCTAATCGAATTAACGCGTTTCAGACGCATTACACACTTAGTTTTTTTCGCCGAGAATCCAACAGCCGAATATTTCGGCATGTCAGTTTACTGAGAGTCTGCAAATAAATTACCGAGAATCAGCTAACACATGAAATTTTTGTTGAAAATCAGCTAATGAACAAAAATTTGACAGAAATATCAGCAAACGTAACTGCCGAGTAGATCGGCTGTTGGAGATTTTGCCGAGGTAAATTGAGTGTGTAGACCTTGCCAAGAAGATTTCACCGAAAAAACACCTCTCTCTCAATTTCAGGGCAATGACTCGGTAGTAAGTACACACACTCGGTGCAGATTTCATCCCGCAAGCAACCCCGTGATTCGTAACCTATGTGTTTTGTATGATCTATTTCGTTGTCACTTATGATTTGTACTTATTTCTTTTTTTTCTGTCATTGGCTGCATTTGGTATAAGACTTTTTCTTCTTCTTCTTCTGTTTGTTTTTCGTTTCTTTTTTTTTTTTGTTCCAAATTTACTCCTTTTCCAAAACTGTTATCCTTTCCGTTTGTCTTTGACCGATTTGTGTTTGTGATATTGTTCTCTGTTCTGAATCTGACGCGGAATGAAATAAAGCAAAACAGACACCTACCAACCGACCAATAAACAAACAAACAAACAAACCGCAACAACTTGTCTGCTTTTTGGATGAAGTCTAACACTGATTGCGCTACATGGAATCGAAAATACAAATCAATGCATTATTGTTTGGCTCGAAACCTTAATTCTCCTGTGGTTATGAACAATGCCACCCGACCTTGAGCGCACGTACCTTGCCTATGTAAATTGTGTCCACAAACAAAGTTCAAGCTATCTAGTTTAGAATATTATCCATCGCGATGCAGCTACTAGAATTTTGTAGGATAATTTGAACAGGAACGGTATAAAAAAGTAATTCCCAAGCGTGTCGTTAAGTCACGTGGACTTGTAAAAAATCCTTATATACACAAGAACATTCGTACACAAAACATTTCTGCCACTCATGTAACAAAAACTGGATATTCACGTACATAAAATTCGACCCATAGACCGTCCAGCAGAAGCTCGCTGCTTTCAACAATAAAAAGCATGAACAAGTGCCCCACTTTGCATCGTAATCCTCGCGTTTTCTGCCGCTTTCATAAATCAAAATCTCACAGTCAAGAATGCACGATGAATAAAAAATCACCTAACTAAACACAGCATCCAACTACGGCGACGACGATGGACGATGGAGCAATCAATATTTTTTCACTTTCTACATACTCTTCTGCCTCTTGATGGGCTCACCGTGTCCTTGCACAGCTAAAAAAAACATACGAACACTCATACATCATGATTTATGCCGAAAATAGCGGAACGATAAATTGAATGCCTCATATCCTCATCTCTCATGAGACGCAACCGTGAATCGAGATGCATTGGATGATAGCTTTTTCATCACCTTGGCGCAGAGGATGAATAACAAAAAAAAAATCAATCCCAACCCCCTTATTCAGTGCAAGCAAGCTAGTCAGTCAACCTTCGAACCACGCTACTCTTCCCTTCTTGTATGGGAACATGGAACAGTTCAATGGGCCACTTTCCGTTAGAGATGGTCAATGCACTCCGGAATTGTTCAAAACTTCCCATCTAGTGAACGATTCAAGAATAAATCCAACACTTACCGTCAAAGCGGTACTATGGTGCTCAAATTATGTCGACGTATGGAAACATTACAGAATAGTGTTTGATTATAAATTGGAAGAAAGCCGAATCTTTTAATCCAGAAATTTTAAATTCGAGATTTTGCAAAAACCCTCAAACTTCAGTCAAAAATGTATACATAGAAACAATTAATAGCGAAGAATCAGTGAAGTTCAAATATGTATAAGGACATCAAAAAGAATGCCATTAGGCCGAAGCCCATTAGGCCAAATAGGTCAGTAGGTCAAAAGCCATTAGGCCGAATGGGTCACCAAGCCGAATTTGGGAAAGAAGAATGAACTTAATATTTCATGAATTCTTTGCTAATGAACTTTGATGGGAGATTATTCCTTTTTTTTTCAACCAGGAGCGGTTCTTTCTAATTTCAACACTTTCAATCTGCTAACATGTCATGCGGAAGATAGAATTTAATCATGCAGTATATTTCAATCATGCAGTATCTAGCAGATCGTTTTCATTTCAAAATTTAGACTCGTTAAAAATTGTGGAAGATTAAATTTAGTATTTCTCGATTAATTTTTTTTTTTAGCATGAAACCAATGAACTGGGATGAGAGATTTCTTTTTCTTTAAAATATATTCAAGCGAAACCCTAACCTATCTCTCCGAGATGCCGCAAATAAGCTGGGTGTATCGTCTTCAACCGTGCATCGAGCCAAAAAACGAGCCGGACTATCGACTTACAAGAAGGTAGTGACTCTAAATCGCGATAATAAACAAAATACGACGGCCAAAGCGCGATCCCGGAGGCTGTACACGACGATGCTGACGAAGTTTGACTGCGTGGTAATGGACGACGAAACCTACGTCAAAGCCGACTACAAGCAGCTTCCGGGACAGGAGTTTTATACGGCAAAAGGAAGGGGGAAAGGTAGCAGATATTTTCAAGCACACGAAACTGTCAAAGTTCGCAAAGAAATATCTGGTTTGGCAAGCCATCTGTACCTGTGGCTTGAAAAGCAGCATTTTCATAGCTTCCGGGACTGTCAACCAAGAAATTTACGTGAAAGAGTGTTTGAATAAACGTCTGCTGCCTTTCCTGAAGAAACACGGTTGTTCCGTACTGTTTTGGCCGGATTTGGCATCTTGCCATTACGGTAAAAAGGCCATGGAGTGGTACGCCGCCAACAACGTGCAGGTGGTTCCCAAGGACAAGAACCCTCCCAACACGCCAGAGCTCCGCCCAATTGAGAAATACTGGGCTATTGTCAAGCGGAACCTAAAGAAGACCAAAAAACTGCTAAGGACGAGCAGCAGTTCAAGGCAAACTGGCTTTCTGCGGCGAAGAAGGTGGACAAGGTGGCTGTACAAAATCTGATGGCAGGGGTCAAGCGCAAGGCCCGGCAATTCGGATTTGGAAAAGCGGAAGCCTAACTGAATATTTTTCCTGAATTTTATACTAATTGAACTTGAAAAAGAAATTTAATTTGATTTTTTAAATAAACGATTTCACCGATTTACACGCGTTTTCCCTTGACCAAATTTTGACCGTATCACCCTTTAACTTTTCAAATGGCCGCAGTTCCGGTACGTTCGGGGGGTTGAGATGCTTCGGCACGAAATTGACCTCCTTAGCCTTGTACCACTCCAAAACCTCTTTCGAGTAATGGCACGAGCCTGAATCCGGCCAGAAAATCGTAGGACCATCGTGTGACCTCAAAAGAGGAAGTAGACGCTTTTGGAGGCATTCCTTTAGGTACACCTGCCCATTGACCGTTCCAGTTGTCACGAATGGGGTGCTCCGCTTTCCACACGAGCAAATTGCTTGCCAAATCAAATATTTTTTGGCAAACTTTGACATCTTCTGCTTTCTAACGTCCTCAGGGACATCGAATTTATCATGAGCAGTGAAAAACTGGAGCTCCGGAAGCTGCCGGAAGTCTGCTTTTACATACGTCTCATCATCCATAACGAGGCATTGTGGTTTCGTCTACATCTGGGTGTAGAGCTTCCGTGCACGTGTTTTACCTACCGTATTCTGCAGTTCATCGCGATTAGGCGCCTTTTGGACTTTGTACGTGTGTAGTCCTTCACGTTTTTTCGCATCTTGCACGAAAGTTTTGGTTAGATTCAGTTTCTTTGCCACATCTCGAACTGAACTGTCTTGAAAGCTTGAACTACCCGCTTGTGATCATTAACACTATACGGAGATCAATTTTTGCCACTATGTGAACCATAGAATGAACCATTTCCAGCTTCCTCCTGATGGCACGATGAGAAAGATCCGGATTTTTGAGGTACGTGCGCAAAATTTCTTTGCACCGCTGCTAAACAAATACACATTGAACTAATTCCACCCAAAATTTCAATAGAAAATACCCAAAGGGTAAAAAGTAACAGCCATTTAAAAGTGGTGCAATTTGATTCCGTACAACCTTTAGTTCAACTCAAGTTCTAATGGCTGGCCCAGAATTGATACAATGCGGATGCGTTTGCGTGTGTTTGACAGTTTTCCCATAGGTTTTCTGTCAAATTAACATCAACGGAACGAAAACCTACCTATTTTGGGCAAGCCAGTGGACAGTTTTATAAAGAAACTGAAATATTTTTAAAAACCATGGAACATATTTTCTTTAAATCTTGCAGTTATTAATAATTTTAGGAATATTCTTCCAGACTCACAGTTAGCCGGAACCTTGGCCATATTCCTAGAAAAGGAAAGTGTTGCTATATTCTTCAGCTCTTTCTTTGCCTTTTCGAAAAACTACTTCTTGAATTTGAACAACAAAATGTTTGAATTGATCCTCTGTTTGAGGTTGGCCCAGAAATTGCGTTTTTCGGTACAGCAGTGATGTTCAGGCGGTTCCAATGACCTTTCGATCAAAGTGGGCCGATGCCAGGTCCATCCAAAAAAATCTCCCTCTTCTCTCCCGCATGATGCGTTAACGAAAAATTCTTTGACCATACCGGGAGTCGAACCCAGCCACCTCCAGCATGGTGTTGCTTTGTAGCTGCACCTTTGCCGACTGGGCTAATGGAGGCCCCAATTCACAGCCAGTCCCGAGAAAAATAACAGTGGCTTCTACATCCCTTTCCCACTGAAGGCCAGCAACACTGATGGCCAGGTAAACCTTCTTCAGGAACTTGGTTTCGGATATATATTTGACCTCGCCGCTCATCATCTTGTTGGGGGGACGTGAAAAATCCGATCCTCTGACAGTCGTTGGCGTCCAGGGTCGGATATGTCACATCGCGCTTTCCTGGGAAAATCTGCTTCTGGGTTGTGATTTGAGCCGGCCGGCTTCTGCATAAAAATTCCCATGACCATGTATTTTTTGACGGTTTGTCCAGTTGAACCAATCTCTCGGCCCAAGGCACGGAAGGATTTCACCTCCTTCCCCTGGTTTTGCGCTTCAAGCATCGCGGCGCAGCTTCTTGTGCTAAATTGACTTGCTCAGCTTTATTTCTCGTTTTAATCCGGCCCTTGCTGCTCGGTACACCACTCTACGCTCCAGTTATGGCCCAAAAACAATGTGGACGGAATACGGAACGGCAACGACAAGTTTGACAGTTGTTGCAAATGACTTCAATATGTCCAACTAGTATCGGCTTGAATGTAGCCTGTCTTCTTTCCGACAAGCAGGCTTACTCAGATCGGGCTTTTCCGCTGACGTTGCCTTTCCGCTTCCGTTATCATTGTGTTTGGGCAGTTAGTGCTCTCTAAATGCGCTTTCTAGCTCTAAAACTGGTAGCTAGAAGAGTGTCGAGGATCGCCGGTTGTAGAAGCGGGTGGATACACGCAAAAAAACCACAGTAGAAACTACCATTTCGAGGGTTAAATTAAGCGCAAACACCAACAATTTTCAGCTGACTATAAATGCGTTTGATTTTACCATGCCTGCGATTAGATCGACCATGGTGCGGTTGATATCAATATGAAGTCTCTCAAATATACCACAAAGGTTAAAGGTTCTACCATAAACGTAGTAAATTTGACTGAAATTTCATGGTAGTTTTGAAGATAGGCAAAGTCGGGTAAAATGGTAGTTTCTACTAAAAGATTTTTTTCTGTGTAGTCATGAAGAAAACGAATATTTTTTTTGGCTCAGAAAGTACTAGCACCCCGGTCCCAAACTCGGTCCCAAGCATAATGATTCGCCCCTAAGACCATAACTCACACCAATATACTCTCAAATATTCTGTCAAAATAACATAACGAATCAAAACAGTGACAGAGAACAGACATTGATGTCCATATACCTTTTCTTGAAAAACGTGTGTAAAAGTATAGGGGGGCAGCCGGAATACGAAGCAAGTGCAGAGAAAATTAAACAAAACTTTTCAGGTTATGTGCTTGGCTTTTTATTGATAAACATTGACATGACAGTTATCACACAACTGCAGCGCCGCCTACCAGGAGCATAACGACATACATTTGAAATGTCGGTTTAAAGCTTTACACAAGTAGCAGACCAAAGATGAACGTCTGTTCCCTGTGCACTTGTACTGAAAAGAGCAAGAGTGCATGGCAAGGTGCAGACTGCAAGGTCTACTTCAGAACTAGGGGTTCTACAACAGTGAACCAATTTCAAATAGCTAGTTGCACATTGATTGTTGGTTGTAGCATAGCCTACTTATAGCCTTCCATCAGCTCGTTAGCAAATATTTTATAACCTGTATTGTGAGATGGACATTTGAAAGTTTTCAGTATAGGATTAAGACTCCGACAATTCCACTTCAGAACGGTGATAAACCCCGACCTATTTTGGAAAACCAACCATCGAAGGAAATGATTGCTGCAAGGAAGGGCCACATCAATGTCAAAAAAAGTCATCGCAGTGGGAAGTATTGCCAGAACAATGCTTTTAAGAGGGTTGGAAATTTCAAGGTACTAGAAGATACCGTCCACAATATTATCAAATGAGAACGGCCTAGATGAAGAAGTGGCTTCTGTTCTTAAAATCTGGGCAACGGGGGTTCTGGATGATGTGGTTGGTACAAAGAAAACCAGGAGAATATGGATTTCCCTCAATTACACCACTCCTTGAATTGGGCAAGCTAATTTGGGGCTTCTGTTCAATTACTTTCCGTGGAAGGATGCGCTTTCGCTACCATGAAGTACTTTCCGGAAAACTGAAAGATGTTCTCTCCAAGTCAGTGTCAGACTTGTTATCTGACAGAGGACCGAAGGGACTTTTACTTGCATTTGGCGATGGCCACCGTCTCGGACGTTGTTTTAGAGAACGGTCTAATCTTTTCCCGGGTTGTTTGTACGCCGGGAACGACGAGAGATCATAAGGAGGAGTTTGATTACAGGAAACAGGCGCCATCCTCATGGTTCTTCCCGCAAGTGAAGCATCGTGCCTTTTTGCCGCAAAGGGAGGTCGTATGCCCCATCTGCTTATAATTTTGGCAGATCAGAACCCGAGGTACGAACAACCGCAGAGGCACTTAAATGCAACCTTGAAGCAGATAAAATTTACTAATAATAATTTTGATATGATTGTGATAATATATTAGGTGCGCAACTAAGTTCTCGCTGTTTAGCAATAGATGGCGCCAGTAGGAAGTGCTGGTCGAATGTTGTACATCTCAAGCGTCATAAACCAAGCTCAGACATATGGTAAACAAACCGCTTTGCCAAATCAGTGATTTTGGTTTAGTGTTATATATTTTGGTTGTTTGAAGATGTCTGATTTCGTGCCAAATAATCGTCATTTGCGGGAAGTGTTGATTTTCTTATTTCATTCGAAGAAAACGGCGGCTGAAGCACATCGAGAGCTCCAAAAGTTTACGGTGATGCTGCTCTGAGTGAAACAACGTGTCGTGATTGGTTTCATCGCTTCAAAAACGGTGATTTCAGTGTTGATGATCGTCCGCGTGAAGGAAGGCCAAAAAACTTCGAAGACTCTGAATTGGAGGCATTGCTCGATGAGGATCCGTGTCAAACGCAAGAAGAGATTAGGAGTTTCCCGCCAAGCCGTTTCTAAGCGATTGCATGCGTTGGGAATGTTTCAAAAGCAAGGAACTTGGGTTCCTTACGATTTGAAGCCAAGAGATGTTGAGCGTCGTTTTTTCGTCTGTGAACAACTGCTCCAGCGGCAAAAAAGGAAGAGTTTTCTGCATCGCACTGTGACGGGTGACGAAAAATGGATTCTTTACAGTAACCCAAAACAGAAACATTCATGGGGACATCGTCGCCTAGGCCAAATATTCACGCTGCGAAGGTTATGCTGTGTATTTGGTGGGACCATGTTGGTGTTATTTATTATGAGCTGTTGAAACCAAACGAAACCATTACCGGGGAACGGTATCGAACTCAATTGATGCGATTGAGCCGAGCACTGCACGAAAAACGGCCACAATACGAGCACAGACACGAAAAAAGTGATTCTTCAGCATGACAACGCTCGACCTCACGTTGCGAAACCCGTGAAAACCTCTTGGAAACGCTCAAATGGGAAATCCTAACCCACCCGAATGGGGTTTAGGGGGGGGGAGGAGGGTGGGAGAGGGGTGGGGGGGGGGGTTAGAGAAGTGGTAAAATGATGATGAGAAATAATGGTGAAAAATGATGGAAGCAAACAATAAGCCGAAATAAATTTCATATGATTATGATTATTTCATTTTATTTTTATTTATTCAAAATATACTTGTAGAGTAAGGACTTCTCCTTTTAAAATTCTACAATCGGATTTTATGCGACCACATCTTAAATTCTAGATCTAAATTAATTGATTAACTTCTTTCCTTATTACATAACCAATTCCTTCCTTCTAGCCAATCTATACATTCGCGATTGAACCGTCTGCGTGAATGAAGGTTTTTTAATTCAGCTTGAAGCTGAATAATTGCTCGCTCAAAAAATGTGTTTCTATAATGAGAAGTATTAAAGTGTGGCAAAACAAAGCTTCTGGTTCGCGTGCCTCTAAAAGTTCTGAGTTTTTCATACAGATAACTGGGACCATTGTGTATTATTCTAAACATAGTAGAAATGTATCGCATTTTAAGAAAGACATGAAAAGAGCATCCAAGTAACTGACGATGAAGATGAGAAACTCGTGAAAATCGACTAATATTGAATATCTAACGGACACACCCATTAAGCGCAGTCCCCAATCTATCAAAAGCAGCTACAGAGGCATTTGATGTTAATTCTAAGCCGTAAGTGAAATGGGGAAGTAGAAGAGATTTAAATAATCTTATTTTGACCGAAACATGCAGCATGCTTGCAGTAAGTCTCAAGTGGCGTGGACCAGCATAGATTTTTGAGCACTGCAAATTAATATGAGCATCCCATTTTAGATTATCTTGAAAAATTACTCCCAAATTGGTAGCCAATCTCGCAATACTCTAAAACTTCTTGATTGAAGTGTATATTTGGCAATGAAGTGGGTCCCTGACGTCTACTCATAAACATTACTTTTGTTTTGGAAGCATTTATAGGGAGCAGGTTTCGTTTTGACCACCGACAGATATTTTCAAGATCAGAGTTTATTAGCCGAGTCATCTCATCAAAAGCAGTATCGAGAGAGCAAAAGTATAGGTGAACGTCATCAGCAAATATGTGTATCATACAATATGTATGATCATGAGAAAAGCAACGGTCCAAGCCCTGACCCTTGTGGTTCACCTGATAGAATGTTGACCGATCTTGACAGAGTTCCTTGAGTTTCAACAACCTGAGTGCGATGACTGAGGTATGACTCAATAAGGTAAACTGCCTCCCGAGAAAATAAAAACTGATTTGAAAGTTTTCTCATTAATTTGGTGTGAGACACTTTATCAAATTACTGCCCAAAAACGGAAACTTTTAAGTACAAAACACATTAACGTTTGCATTTAAAAAAAGGGACAAAATTGCCGATTTTTCGTGGGTTTACCTTCACCCGCACTGACGAAACTACCCATGCAGCATCAATCATAGTAACTCATGAGTCAGCAGACAAAATTTGACAGCTCTATCAGTCGAACTCTAACCGTGATGGCAAAAACAGTGAAGCAACTCCGTTCAGAAGTGTGCGCGTTAAAAGAACGGCACCCCGTCGCGTCGAAAACGGACATCGTGTCCATTTTTTTTAATGCAAACGTTACACCTAAAATAAAGGTTGTGGCGACCCACTTCGAATCACCTAGAATCGTTCAAGAGCGTCAATGACGTCTATATAAGGTCTGGCCCAGTTGCGGACAACAATATTAGTGAAATGAGCAAAATTCGCTCATGTTAGAAATTGACACTAATATCACCGCACTCCTTGTGCACGCTACACAAGAGCTTGGAAAGTGCTACGTCATACTATTTTTTTGATTCGTTCGTTCCGTGATTGTTTATTGTGCGCGCTATAAAAATTAATTTTTCAACCAATTACAATCTATCGATGATGGAAAATTGGCTCTATATCGCTACTCGATTGTCAAATCCCAGCGTTTGAAAGTTAATTTGGCAAAAATTTAATTAAATTCAGTTAAATTCACTATAAGTTACCCATGTTATAGGGAGGAAATGCTTTTGCTCAATAAATGGCATTTATATCAGGTGGGGTACAATGATTATTTCAACAATTCAGCATTTATAATACACGTTTGAACCGATTTTTTAAATCTGAACCCATGCACGCACATAGAGAGTTCAATAGTGTTACGTCATCACTCGACGAGTGCCGACGGCTCAGGAATGTTTACATTATTTTTGCTTCCAATACAAGTAAACAGTGCGTTGCCCCAGACCTTATATAGACTCTTTCACTTGAACCGAGGGTGTAAATTTTCATTAAACCTCTATTAAGGTGTAGTATCAGCAACATTCCTGAATTTCGTGCCAATTTGGATCCATATATTTTAACGTTACATGTAGCCGCGTGTACGAGATTGACGGAAAGTGATTGGAAGCATGCGACAGCCAGCCAGCGTCACGTCGCCGCTTTTTTGCCATCCACAAAGCTTGCATGTAACCTTCAGCTGAAAAACCAAACCCAAGCACCGCACACAAGCACAAAACTTTGCACACTAATCACACTTTTGAGTAAGTGAACCCCTCTAATCATTCAGGCTAGGAAAATGAAAAAAAGAAACAATGTAAAGAAAGTTTGACGAACGAAGCAGACTTACTCAACCCATCGTAAAAAACGTCACACATTTCCGAACACAAACTGCTGCAAATGGAGCTGAACTAAAGTGTCACTTGATTAATGAATGTAACCTTCTGGGTGTCCTGGAAAACTTTTCACTTTACTTTTGTTTAGAGCAGGTAGAATAGAAACACAGAATGCCGCGAATGCCGAATGGAATGAAGCTTTAACCCGGATTGTTGTGCCAGATTGTCTAGATACTGAATACCAAACTCAAACGTTTTAATCCGTAAAATAAGCAACACCTAGAAACTAAGAATCTTTTTAAACAAGGAATGCCCAAAGTGGATAATATTGCATAATGGATGTCTTTCAGTTACTAACGGCTTTTTCTAAAACACTGTGCTGCATTATAATTGCTGATTGTAACCGTTTACTAATGAATTTCTCTTCTTTCATATTTTCGTTTCTCCCTCTGAATTGAAACTGTTCGTTGCACGAAAACGATGAACGAAATAACAAAAAAAACGTAATCTAGGGCAAAGGAACGGGTTCCGGACACCGAACGCTACTGTACGGCAATGCCATTCTGCTGCGTCACAACAACAGTGATATGGTGAGTATCCCCTGGGTTGCAAATTGCACACGGTATTAATGATGTAACGTAATGAGACGGAAATGCCTGCACTGTCGTAACCCACGCTGCAGGATCATTAATTACGGGTATACGGGAACCATTTTGTGCAGGAAACGAGAGGAGGAGTTGTGAGAGCGCGGGAAGGTGGATGGTATTTCTGTGATGCCAATTGCACTTTACGATCCTATGACTGTGACGTGAGGGTTGAAGTGTAATGAATTGGAGCTAATTGAGGATTGTAACAGGGAAAGATTTCAAGTTGATTTATTGGAAAATTGTTCACTCAAAGTTCGAATTCTTAAGCTCTTAGGAAAAAGTTATTTTATGTTACTTGTTACATTTCAACCAATCAAATATTAGAATAATCAAATCTGCTATTACATTGGACTAGTATATTTTGCTTTTGTTTAATTTTCCAGTTGGGTGAGGCGACCCCGGCGTAATGGTTAGCATCCATACTTCTCACGCCAAAGTCACCAGTTCGAATCTCACCCCCGGACAAGTTGCGGAAATACCCAAAAGGTATTTAAGTGACTACGTCGGGAGATGAAGCAGCCCAGAGCTGAAAATCTCGATAATCAAGGAATTAAAAAAAAATCCAGTTGATAATATCGTAAAAATGAATATTTTTTTGTTTGGGGGGGGATTTACAAAAAAAAAAAAAAAAAAATGTAAAAAAATTTTTTTTTTTTTTAAGAAGAGGGTTTGGTTTTGTTTTTATATTGATATTTTGGGGGGGGGAGGAGGGGGGGGGGGGGGGGGGGGGGGCGGGGGGCCTTTGTGGAATAATACACTGAAAATTAATTTTAGTTTATATTACGCGATCGAAGGTAGCACTAGCGAATCCATTCGTTGTTTTCTGCAACGAAACTGATTTGTATGTTTTATGAAGCTACCTTCGTAATTAATGGCACACGCGCAACTGTCAAAAGCACGAAGCATTTGTTGAAACAGAAAGAACATTTGTTCATTGCACAAAAACAATACAAAGAGCTACGAATATTTTGCTACAAATTAAAAGAAAAGTCTCTCTGTAGGGTGCATGAATGACAGACAGATCTACTTTATCGACTCGAAAGGTAATTGAAATAAAAGGCACAACCACGTGGATTTGTCAAGCGTTTTTTTAATGTTTCTGACATGGGATTCGATCCTGTATTTTTGGAAAGAGCTGTTCTTGAATCCGTGGTTGATCTCACTAGGCCATGGTGACTCGTGAGAAAATACTTGATTAATGAGTATGAAGTTGTAACTCTCGGCAGAGCTATAATTTTGTTGTTTGGGATAAATAAATTATTTCCGCCCATTCCAGCAGCCACACCAACCGACAAGCAGCGATTGGCTGGTCTTCACGAAATCCATTTCGTGCATTTTACAAAAATCTGTAATGATAGCATTTCACCAGATAAAAAGCAAAAGGAATGTTTCATACAATACGCAAGACATTTGTTTTATGTACAACATTCATGTTTACGAAACGAGTAAAAGCTAATTTACGAAAATAAATTTTCAGTGTACAGAGAACCAACAGCTGATGTTAACATACATCCTCAATTTGTAAAAACTGTTGACCCAAGACCAAGGCAATATCGACTCCGGCCTCACCTCAATGCAGGTCAAATAAGGAAAAGGTAGGAATATGTTGACGTGATACTCGCTTCATTGGAAGTCGAGAACATCTCGGTACTTCCACGAACAATCTTTGGGATGTTGGATAAAAGGGTTGGTTTAGCAGCATGGTTCGCTGAATCACGCGACGTCTTGTAAACAACTTATACATTAGATCGATATACGATTCTAGCCGGTTTGTATCAACAGTAGCAATAGCCGCATTGAACCGGATGATGTTGACCATTTCATTGGGAAAACAAGTTAGTTTTTAATAACACATGAGAGCCGATTCAGATCGATTCCAACCAACAGTAAGCCATTGGGGCCACTCACAAAGTGAGATGGTGATGGTGGTTTTTCATTGAGAAAATAAGGTCTTTTTTTCTAATGCGGTAGTACCGATTTAAACCAACAGTAAGGATGCTATTGGGTCCACTCATTTGGTGTTTTTTTGTTTTGTTTTCATTGCAAAAACAAGGCAATTTTCAACAACACATTAGAGCCGCTTTGAACCGATTTGAGTGTGGTAAAGGGTGGAACTGTCAAAAATTGGTCACACGGTTCACACCTTTCATCAAGTTTTGTACCGCTGTTATATCCACCTTATTTGATGCTGAACGCCAATTCGCCTTGAACTGTTTTTTACTTCCAACTGTTTTTTTTAGTTCTCTTGAGGTTTCTCTTTACGATTGCCCAATATTTTTGAATTGGGCGCAGTTCTGGTGATTTTGGAGGGTTTTTCTCCTTGGGTTTGCACACTATTGACGGTATACCATTCCTGAGCCATTTTTCGTAGTGGCAAAAAGCGAGGTCTGGCCAAAACAGCACGGAACAACTATGTTTCTTCAAGAAAGGCAATAAGCGTTTACGCAAGCATTCCTTTACACAAATATCTTGGTTGGCAGTGCCAGTTGTCACGAAACTTTCGCTTTTTAACCCACAGGTGCAAATCGCCTGCCAAACCAAGTATTTTTTGGGAACTTTGACATCTTTTCTGCTTAAAGTTATCTTGAACCTTTCCTTTTCCGGTAGCAGGGCTGGTAGTGGATTTATGGATAAATAATAGTGACTTTAGTGACTAAAACAATAAAAATAGTGACTAAATAGTTACCAAATAGTTACCAAATAGTGACCAAATAGTGAATAAAAAGGGATTTCCAAATTTAAGTATTTTTTAATTTTTAATTTGTTGTATAAGTGCAGTAAAAGTGAACTAAGTAAACACCCCCGTGAACAAACATGAATAATACTGCGGCGCAGTGTCACTTTTTCGGTTTTTTTTTTGTAAATTAAGCGACTTTTTTCTCACCACGACTCCTGCACATGGTCCGCAGCTCGTTTTTACGAAGCCTGTTCCTTACGCACGGTCGAAACGCCTTCTAAAATGGCATGTGCTAGAATTTCTTCTGATATATCTTGTTTCTCAATTCTGTTTTGAGCCGTTGCCATTTGATGCAGCTAAAGCTGTTTTCACTACCGTAGTCATCTAAGGGTATTTAGGATCACCTACAGTCGTTTTCTTAGTAAAACAAACTGGTCCCAATACTCCTCAATTCTGTACGCTGTACTCGAGGTCAGCACTTCGCATTTTAACAAGTTTCATTCGAATTATGGAGAGTGTGAGCTATTTAGTGGAATACCTGTAACTAGAAAATAAGAAGAATGATTAGTAATTTCCAATTAATTCCAACTACCTTTATTGCTTATCTTGACAGATACGCGTATTTCGTCTACAATGTGCAGACTTCTTCAGTGTCGTGTACTAATACTCGACTGAAAGAAAACCTTCGCCACCTGCTGTATTTAACATATTTTCTAAATAAAAACACTTGTACCTACAGCTAACATTTTGTACCTAACATATCCTGAATCCAAAACAAATATTATGCTTGATATCTACCTCGCCTTTTCCTTATACCTAACCTGATTATTCCGTAGCAGCGGGTGCTCCACTTCGTCGGCTTTGATGTCGTTTTGGTATTAAGTTAAAGAGCCATGTGTACCCGTTACCTTGGTCTTTGTTTAGTAGATTTGTGTTCTGTTGTTTGTTGATTTCTAAGCTTTCTGCGACGTCTAATTTCCAGGATGTAGAGGTAGTCCGTAAGATTGTGATGTCATTCGACAAGAAGAAGATCATAGTTGAACTGAATCGGCAGTAACTTGGCGATTTTCACAATATACTTGAAGCCTTCATTGGATGCAATGGCTGGTGGGTTGAGGCAATGGCAATATTTTATAAACAAGTTCTGCAAACCAGACTTTTTATTACATGCTAACCAGGAGTGAAGTTTGTCGATCTTCTTCAATTTGACCAGCTCTGCTATTGCTTCATCTCTAACAATAACTTTTTCGCAGGTAGCAAGTTTTCAATATTTTCCAAAATATCATAAATAAAATATAAAGTGAAGTATTCGCGAGCCACGTATTGGGCTTACAAACTCGACCGACGATGGTTCACACTAACCTTTCCAGCTCAATGTACATTAGATGTTTGAGTGGTTCTTCCTCCTGGAAGACACTTTAGAAAATAGTATTGAAATAATATCAGTATGCTTATAAACAGCTCTTATACTTTATCAAAGTTTTTTAGATCATTCGGATTCGGATTAACAGCAGTGAAGCAAAGTCAGAATACCCTTAAGTAATTGATGAATTATGAATTTTTAACATCTACTGTATCAAAAACTAAGAATATTTGTCTCAGAAATTTCCTAGAAAAAAATATATAAACTGGTCGAATTGCAGTGTATACCGATTTCACCTATGATCGAATTGAGTTCGCTTAACTGTCGGGATACGAACAATCAAAACTAGATTCAGAATTGCTAAGCGAGTCACCGAAAATAAGTGTTTCATTTGATTTACAATTCGTTCCACTTTTCTCGACTATTTGGATAGCAAAAGAGTAGTCCGGTTTAGAAAAAACTGAATCTAACAAAAAATAATTGAAAAAAAGGTAAAGCTATGTCCATTCAGAATCCGGAATAATAAAATCATCTGTATCTCGGAAACGGATTGACGTACAAATAAGTTTAATACATCAAAACAAAGGTAATTTACTGTTCTTTAAGGCAAAATATCAACACAAATCATTTCTCTTCGTATCTAATGAAAATTCTTGCACTTTCTTCTTTATTCCTCCCATCATACGCTGCACACCTCCGGAGTCAACTTCCTTGGCACATTTGTTCCACATTTTGGTCATCTGAGTCGCGTCCCGAGCCGTTTTTCCACTTTTCTTAAGCTTCCGCTTCATTATTGCCCAAAATCTCTCGATGGGCCGGAACTGCGGGCAGCTGGGTGGATTTATGTTTTTATGGATGAAATCTACGTATCGCGTACTACTATCGCGGTACCACTGGATGACTTCCCGGCTGTAGTGGCAACTCGTCAAATCTGGCCAAAACTTCACGGGAACTTTATGGGCTTTAATGAAAGGTAGTACGCGGTTTTTAGGCATATTTCCTTGTACAGCTTCGAGTCCATCGTCTTATTCGTCCCAAGCACTTTGGTCTTTGCTCCGCAGCTGCATATCCCTTGCCAAATCATCAGTTTTTTTTGGCAAATTTGATCCATTTTGACGTAGGTTTCATCGTGAGCAGGCATCCTTGGTACTTCGTCAAAGCCTGCTGGTACAATTTTCGAGCTCGAGTTTTGGTGACGGAACTTTGCTTCAACGTTCTGTTTGGTTGCTTGCTGGCTCAATAAGAACGATATCCTGCTCGCAAATGAATTCTTCGAACGGTGCTGCGAGCAGCAGCGTATTTTTGTGCGATTTCATTATCTGATAGTCCAGGGTTTGCTCTGACGGTTCTCAACACATTCTGGTTCAGCTTGCGGTCATATGTCCCACTACGACGTTTACCTTGAGGCACTCGATCCACGCTCTTTTGCTCCCTGAAACGTTTGAGCACATCATACACGGTTGATTTGGCGATTTTCAACGTTTTGCGATTTTTATTGCGGACCACGTTGGATTACACTAGTTTACAAAATAAATCAAAAGTGATGAACTTTATAATTCGACTAATGTTAATTATCAACGTGGGTGTGCAGAATTTTTTCTCTCTTCTCGGCTTCCATCTGGAATTTTACTCACTGCACGAAACACCGTGAAATTTATACCACAGAAAGTGGGCGCCTAGGTAAACAAACCGCTGTAAAAGAATTCTTGCAGCGGTCACTTTCCGTGCCACTGCAACACAATAAGTAATTTCGGATTCTAACTGGACAGAACTTTAGTGTAAATAAAAAATTACTTGATTCTTTTATCAAGTCTCATTATTGGACATTTTATTTGCATATTGGATAAACGTTTTGGGTTTTTTCTCCCTTTCTTTTAAAATTTTGAAAATAAAAATTTAGGAGGAAGGCGGAAGAATAATGTGTTGGGGGGGCTTTTGGCTAAGGTCGTTTGACAGCTAATCGATAAGATTTGATCGATTCTCTGCAAACGGCCTAACCCAAACGTTAAATCGCGTGCTCCCTACCAGAAACCGAGCTCAACCGAGACGACCATTTCTAAAGCTCTCGCTTTCTCTCCGCGTCAAATTATATTTTTGAAAAAAAAAATCAAAACTGACGCGTGTCACGAGAAACAAATCTGTATCATTAAAAATGAATTGGTGTTTTGTACGTCACGATTTAACTTGATAGCAAATGAACGGTTTTACCAGACTTCTTTCTGCGTTTGATGCGTCCTGGGGTCCACTAGGATTATGTGTATAGAAATATGAAAAATTGTACTGAAATAGTTGGAAAATTTAAAATATTGAAAGATGATGTAATATAGGACCACCTGCGTCACTTCGCCAAGGCATCTAGTTTGAAATAAAAGTAACTTTTATAAATTATTACAAGTAAAATTATTTAAATTAAAGTAAGTTAAAAAAACTCACTTTCGCATGCATATTTAAAGTAAAATGAATGACTGACGCCGTTGCATCGTTGACGCTATATTGAGCGCCTTGAAGGCGTTTTAGCACTGAACGCTGGCGTTGACAACTGACGCGACGCGATGTGGGACGCGCTATTGTGCAGCAGCCTTTAGTCAGATTTGTGACCGCATCATGGAAACCAATGTCAAGAAAATTAAACTAAACTTTTCTTTGCGGAATCAAAATATTGATATGGAACTGATCTCAATATAATAGTACTACGATTTACAGCCCACAATATGTTTCACTTTATGCTGCTGTCAATCAGACACGGTAAAATATAGCCAGATTTACATAAATACACTTTTTTGGTGTATATTCTCGACTTTTTTATAGTGTTACCAGATCACTTAATTTGGTTGACAATAATAATAGGTACAACTGGTTTTTTTTTTACTTTTTACAATCGGCGGTGCGAAAATAGTGACTTTAGTGACTTTTGGATGCAAATAGTGGCTAGACTCAAAATAGTGACCACGTCACTAAAAAGTGACCTACTACCAGCCCTGCGGTAGCCGTATAAAACTCTTGACCTGGGGGCTGCTTGAAATCAACCTTGACGTATGTTTCATCGTCCATTACGACGCAATCAAACTTGGTCAACAAACTCGTGTTCAAACTTACGCGCTCTTCCTTTGGCTGTTGTGTTCTGCTTATCATCTCGATTTGGTGTCACTGTAACCTTATATGTTGACAGTCCGGCTCGTTTCTTTGCTCTTTGAACTGTTGTGTGGGACTTTCCCAATTGGTTTCCGATATCTCTGATGGAAAGGTTGGGATTGCGTTTGAAAATTCTTGCCACTATTCTTCCGGTCGCCGCGGCTTCCTGTTTTCGGTTCCTTCTGATTCCGATTTGCTGGCAGTCGTCAGACGTTGTCCAAACACTTTTATAACATTCGTCACTGCAGTTGATTTGGCAATAGTAACTCTTCTTGCTTCGACGCCATTTTGACAACTGAATAGAAAATGGCAAAAACAAAATAGAGTCAACATTTCATACGCATACACCTACGAAATGAGGGGTGTTTAAATGCACGATTAACAAAACTACGTCATATTTGAGTCGACCAAGTTTTGACCGTTCCATCCTTTAGTGCCTTTTCATTGGGAAAAACACTATCAATTTGGAGCTAACTGGAATTCTGAACTGGAACTTTTACCAAGCAGGTTGAAATTTTTAAATGGTAAAGAGCTATCTACTCAAATTAACTTTACATTATCATACAATTGAAAGATTTGGTGAAATTAGCGTCTCTAGAAGCATTTCGTGCCTTCTGACAACTGTATGCTTCTATTGATTTTCAAGCTCATCTTGATTAATATAAACCGGGGAAGACTTGATTTTTTCCCCAATGATTTCATTTTCTACAATCCGCTCAACCAATCGCAGTGTTTTGTAGTATAGTGGACAACATATTATAATTTGAGATAACTCAATGCAGACGTCTTTCAAATTTGGCAATCGGTATGTTACCATCTGGTACCTCAACCAAGATTGTAAGAAGTTAACCGGAAGATAAGACGAGCAACCTCCCTCTCTTTATAACATCGAATATAATTGTATATAAATTATAGCGCTGGCACTGCAAAATAGTTACAGACTCACATCTTCATATTCAACCCCTATACAGTCGACGTAATTTCCCGATGTATATTCAGCGGAGTACAAAGGGTTAATAATCGATGCTTGGCTTACGCGCATTTGTTTAAGCGGAACGTTCAGAGAGGGCGGTTTTTTTCAACTTTTTACAATCAGCGGTGCAAAAATAGTGACTTTAGTGACCATTTTCCAAAAAATAGTTACTTTAATGACTTTTGGATGCAAAAAGTGTCTTTTTAGTGACTAGCCTCAAAATAGTGACCAAGTCACTAAAAAGTGACCTACTACCAGCCCTGCACATGTTGCTATTAGGTCCGCTTTCCACAACGAACCAAACAGCAATGCTTTTCATCACAACTGCACACAACTTTTAACGGCAACAAAAGGAAAATGTTCATATACAACGGGAAAAAAAAACGACTGTCAGAAGTGGGGTTCGAACCCACGCTCCCCTTCGGGAACCAGAGCTTAAATCTGGCGCCTTAGACCGCTCGGCCATTCTGACCCGTTGAAAGGCTAACCAATTGAAAACCTTACGAATCGTATTAGATTCGAACAGCAATTTCACATTTCCGATTAGCCGACTAGCTGCTGTAGCACAATGAATCCCATTCTGATTGAGATCTTTATCAGCTGAATAGAACATATGATTCACCGACAGTTGCGCTATGTTTGAGTTAGAGCAATTAAGGTTGATTGAACTCATGACGAGCCCGATGCAAAGCCAATCAACCAAGAGCAACCGTAGACGCTCATCCAAAACCCGTTAGTTGGAAAAGGATATTGCATGATTACGGGAACCTGCTAAATAGGGGCGGTCACGCAATCGAATCGTGCCTTCACCAGAAACTTGAATTCACGATCCAACCGATACGTGCCCTATTCGAGCCAATTGATTTCGAATGCTCTCCCTTAGGTTGAGTAAACACACGCTTTGGTGGAAATGGGTGGTTTCTGGTTGGACGAAAAGCCAGCAGATGCTCACTGGTGGTGCATTTCGGTCATAAATAAGAAGGTTTTTTGCTTGAAGTGTGAATTTCCATTTCCCGCCAGCCGTTTCAGAGCCGTCGATGACGACTGACGACGGTGGAGCACCAGCTATCGGTATAAGGTTCATGTTTCGTTTGTTCTGCTTCGCTGATATCTCTGCCACAATTGTTTTCTATTTAATGAAGGGCATGCGGGACGTGAGTTGGGTTTTCCCCAGGTGGAAAAGCAGACCTCCAAAAGTTGTTGTCGCTATGTGGGGAGCTGAAACAGAAGGCAAGTAAAAGGAAATTAGATTAACAGAAACTACTGCTCGGGGGATTCTTCACTGATTTCAGTTGACCTTGCTGGGGATAGTGGGATGGAACAGGTGGTTAGTTTGCGCTCTGTGGGATATAAAATTATTTCGTAGGGTTCGGCAGCAAGTTTGTGTTAAGTTATAAAGATAAATATAAACAAGAACTCAGATGTTCGCGATAGCATTCCAATTCAACTTCGAAGTTTGGAATCTTTAGAATAACCTTGAAAGCACACCAACCAGTTCACCTTGTTCTAGTTAGCTGTGGACAACCGACGTTAATGGAATTTCCTTTGTTCACATTTTCCTCATCTAATGTAGTTTTCATATTCTCTTTGTCAAGGTAGATGACCTAATTCATTGCTTTCAACCTCGCTCATACGTGAACGGTGTCAGAAACTAGCTACAACAATCACTTTTCCCGTCACGACACCCTCCGGATTTCAAGTACTGCACAAAATGGCTCTCGAAACAGAACTGAAAGAAATCCCCAAAATAATAAAACTTTTGATTTCGTCACACCTCGTAGTATCTAGCGTGCCTTTCCACGTCGTCTTCCAACGATAAGCTATCGTTCGACGTCGGTTTGCAGGAGCACAGCCAGGGCGAAGCCTGCTGGTGGACGGTACACCCGGCGAGCAAGCAGCGTTCCGAGGGTGAGAAGGTCCGCGTCGGTGACGATTTGATTCTGGTCTCGGTAGCAACCGAACGTTACCTGGTACGTATCCCGCAAGATCGGCGCCTTTGTAAACTGTCAAGACCAACCGTCTTTGCCTACGGTATTTTCAGCACACTACCAAGGAGAATGACCTATCGATCGTCAACGCAAGCTTCCACGTTACGCACTGGAGCGTCCAACCGTACGGAACCGGTATCTCGCGCATGAAATACGTCGGTTACGTCTTCGGTGGCGATGTACTTCGGTTCTTTCACGGAGGCGACGAGTGTCTAACCATACCGAGTACATGGGGGCAGGATACGGGACAGAAGTAAGTCTCAAAATCTTTCGAATATTCGCAACTGTTAACCTAACCGTTCGATAAACTCCACAGCATGGTCGTCTACGAAGGCGGATCAGTTATGTCCCAGGCTCGATCCCTGTGGCGACTGGAACTGGCACGTACCAAATGGGCCGGAGGTTTCATCAACTGGTCCCATCCGATGCGTATTCGTCATCTGACTACCGGGCGCTATCTAGGTGTCAATGAGAACAACGAGCTGATTCTGATGTCACGCGAGCAGGCTACTACCTCGCAGACCGCATTCGTGCTTCGTTCGGAAAAGGACGATCAGAAAGTGGTGCTCGAGGACAAGGATCTTGAGATTATCGGTGCACCTATCATCAAGTACGGTGACTCCACCGTTATCATGCAACATCACGAATCGGGACTCTGGGTGAGCTACAAGAGCTACGAAACCAAGAAGAAGGGTGTCGGCAAGGTTGAGGAGAAGCAAGCTGTTCTCCACGAGGAAGGTAAGATGGACGACGGGTTGGACTTTTCCCGCTCCCAAGAGGAGGAATCGAGAACTGCTCGAGTCATTCGCAAGTGTAGCCATCTGTTCACCAAATTCATCGGGTATGATAGCAAAACCCTTTTCACGATTAGGTCTGGTTCTAACAAACGAATTTTTTCATTACAGTGGCCTTGAAACTCTGCAGGTGAACCGACGGCACTCGTTCTTCCTGCAAACAATCAACCTCGGCGAAATGGTGATGTGCTTGGAGGATTTGATCAATTACTTTGCTCAGCCGGAAGATGATATGGAGCACGAAGAGCGGCAGAATAGACTGCGAGCCCTGCGAAACCGTCAGGATTTGTTCCAGGAAGAGGGTGTGTTGAACCTGATCCTGGAAGCGATCGACAAAATCAACATTATCTCGTCGCAAGGGTTCCTGGCGTCCTTCCTGGCAAGTGACGAAACCGGCCAAAGCTGGGAAATGATCTCCGGCTATCTGTACCAACTGTTAGCCGCCATTATCAAGGGTAACCACACCAATTGTGCCCAGTTTGCCAACTCAAATCGTCTGAATTGGTTGTTCTCCCGGTTGGGGTCGCAAGCCTCCAGCGAAGGTTCCGGTATGTTGGATGTACTGCACTGCGTTCTCATCGATTCTCCGGAAGCGTTGAACATGATGCGGGACGAACATATCAAGGTTATCATTTCGCTGTTGGAGAAGCACGGTCGAGATCCGAAAGTCTTGGATGTCCTGTGCTCGCTCTGCGTTGGTAACGGCGTAGCTGTGCGATCTTCTCAGAACAATATCTGCGATTTTTTGCTACCGGGAAAGAACCTGTTGCTACAGACCAGCTTGGTTGATCATGTGGCCAGTGTCCGACCAAACATTTTCGTTGGACGAGTTGAAGGGTCTGCCGTGTATCAGAAGTGGTACTTTGAGGTGACCATGGATCATATCGAACAAACTACACATATGACTCCGCATTTGAGAATTGGTTGGGCCAATACGACCGGGTACGTTCCGTACCCGGGTGGTGGTGAGAAATGGGGAGGTAATGGAGTTGGCGATGACCTGTTCTCGTACGGTTTCGACGGAATGTTCTTCTGGTCGGCAGGACGTAGAACAAGGATAGTTTTCTCGGACATTACTGAGCCGTACATCAAGAAGAATGACGTGATTGGTTGTACGCTGGATTTAAGTGTTCCAGTGATTCGGTTTACGTTCAACGGGGAACCGGTCCATGGTTGCTTTACGGATTTCAATCTGAATGGGATGTTTTTCCCGGTTATCAGCTGTTCGTCCAAATTGAGTTGTCGTTTTCTGTTCGGTGGCGATCATGGTCGTTTGAAGTTCAATCCTCCACCGGGATTCTCTCCACTGGTTCAGTGCCTTATGCCCCATCAGAATCTAAGCTTGGATCCGTGTTTCTATTTCGGTAATCTACACAAGAGCGTCCTTGCCGGTCCGTGGATGGTGGAAGATGATAGCGCCTTTGTTCCAAAGCCGGTGGATACTTCTACCGTGACTTTGCCAGCGTCCGTTGAAACGATCAAGGATAAACTAGCGGAGAACATCCACGAGATGTGGGCCTTGAATAAGATTGAAGCCGGCTGGACCTGGGGAGAACGCCGTGATGACATGTACAGAATTCATCCTTGCTTGACATCGTTCGAAAAGCTACCAGCTGCCGAGAAACGATACGATTGTCAACTGGCTGTTCAGACTCTGAAGACCATACTTTCGTTGGGATACTACATCTCAATGGACAAGCCTCCGGCGAGAATTCGGCCGATTCGTTTGCCAAACGATCCCTACATGCAGGGTAATGGATACAAGCCGGCGCCATTGGATTTGAGTGCTGCCGTGCTGAATCCCAAAATGGAAGAATTGATTGATCTGCTCGCTGAGAACACACATAACTTGTGGGCTAAGGAACGTATCCAGCAAGGCTGGACATACGGTCTGAACGAAGACGGTGAGAATCGACGCAGTCCACATCTGGTGCCGTATAGCAAGGTAGATGAAGCCATTAAGAAGGCGAACCGTGACACGGCTTCGGAAACTGTACGCACATTACTGATCTATGGTTACAACCTGGACCCACCAACTGGAGAAGCTAACGAAGCTCTGGCTGCCGAAGCATTCCGGCAGAAGTTTTCCGCTTTCAGGACCTACCGAGCGGAAAAGAACTATGCCGTCACGTCCGGAAAATGGTACTTCGAGTTCGAGGTGCTGACCGCTGGACCGATGAGGGTACGTTTAGTAGATGGCGGAGGGGTGTTAAGGGCGATCATTGAAGATACGTTTTTTACAGGTTGGCTGGGCTCGTGCAGACTGCAATCCAGGTACCATGCTAGGTAGTGATGACTGCTCGTGGGCTTTCGATGGTTACAACGTAAGTATTGGTTCCAAAACGGTTTCCGATCATCCTAAAAAAAAATCACATGACCACCCCTTCTGTCTCATGCACACTGTCTACCACCTCAACCGGTTTTGGTCAGAAGAAACAGTACAAAATTTTAGCCAAGACATATTCTTCTAAACGTTTACCATAAATCAAATCACTGCCAATTTAGAATTCAGAGAACTACGTTAAATCTCAAACGAAAGTTTAAATTTCGACCTTCCCTTCATCCCTGTGATCTCCTACTACAACCTATTATGCCACGTTCTTGATGGGTGTTTCGGACTTTCCTGTAATACCACTTCCACTACCGCAACACACAAACCGCGCCCGCGCGCTTTCTCCCTTTCTTGAGTAGGCACGTAAGCTACATCTGCACACAGTCGAAGATTTCGGTAAACGCTACCAGGTCGGAGACGTCATCGGTTGCCTGATAAACGTCCACGAGAAGAGCATGAGTAAGCACTACCCCAGACCAAAATTTATTTTGAATAATTATATGGCGAAGGCTTCTTGTTTTATGATAACTTTACTTCTGTTATTAAAATGTTTATCTTCGTGTTTGTTCATACAACAACCGTATCTTCGTTGTCATTCAGTCGATTTGATACGCCGTCATCCCAGTACATAACCCCAAGCCTCCGATCAGCACAGTAGGCTAACGATCGGTTGCGTGAGACTTCGACGATCCCTTCGAGAGAAGTGTTGCCATGCCATTCTCTCGGGTTCGTCGAATACTCGCCTGACATGCCAATATTTACCTGCTGCGATCCAATCAATCTTGTTCGTTGTTTAGGAGCCAACACTTCGTCTCGTTAAACCTAAAAACTGTTCTCTTTCTCTTTTCTTCTCTTTTCTCTCTCAATCTAAACTGAACACTGTATCTCAAACCACGCTCACTGCGATTACAATCTACTCAAACAAATGCGCCTACACACACACATACACACACGCCATTCACTACCGAACACTCTCATACCATGACTCGGCACCCATTCATGATTGGTTAATCCGTATTTCAAAATCCTCTGAAAAAAAAATCAATTCCCTTGAAAATTTATAGGAAGAAAAAGTGTCTGGAGGTGCAACGGAATCATTCGGCAAACAGTGGGTACCTGGCGATATCGTTGGTGTATTTCTTGACTTAGTGGATCATACGATCAGTAAGAATCCTACAATTTAGCCAAATCCATAACCAAAGAACCTAAAACTGAAAACAACTTGACAACCGAAACAGTCTTGCAAGCAAATTACTAAGTTTTTCAAACGCATCCAAGTAATCTCTTGGCAAAGCAAGCTGCAACCGCCTACTTTGCATCATATTTGTTTTCTTTTTTTTTACTATTTTTGACATTTAACCACCTTTGTACGCTTTGGAAGGTATCGATCTTTCCATCGAGAATTTTGCTTGATAGCAACACAAACATGATAACAAACTCAATAGTTAAGGCTGCCTATGTTTTACCAGTAGTTTTATGATAGTAGTGCCGATTGTTTTACTGTATCGATCATTCTGATTGGCCAGCGCTTTTTCTTAAGTGAAATGAGTTTTATTTGGGTTTTTCTTTATCCTCTCTTTTCATTTGTTGTGATTGGTTTGATATTTGCAAAACATCCCACTTTAGTTTACATTCACTCTGCACCTTTTACTACCACTCACCTGCTACAATTCTACTGCAAATAGCGAGAAAAGTAGAAGAGAATGTTGCCATAATATGATTTTGTTTGAATGCATGAAATTTTGATCATTTCCGTCAGTCGAAAACCATCTCACAAATCGTGTTCATCCCATCTTTTTTGCGAAATTCCTTCCGCACCGTAGTTGGACAAGAGTTTCGATGTGACGCCTAACAAACATTGTACATACAAAGAAACTGACTACTTTAAATACATAACTAATCTTTTGCCTTCAACAAAATACGCCTTTTTAGCTGAATTTCGAAGTCAATTTTTGATAGAGCTAACAGCATGACTTTCGCGAAAAAAATATAATAGCTTCTGTTTGGTGTACATCCCCTTTTATAATTTCGACAATTCAAGCAATAATCTAACCTCGCATTCCAAAATTCACACCAGGCTTTTCGTTGAACGGTGAACTGCTGATGGACGCCCTTGGTGGCGAGACCACCTTTGCCGATGTGAACGCTCCGGAAGGAGTCGGATTCGTGCCGGCTTGTACTATTGGAGTGAGTCCGTCAGATTTTTCCGCAAAAATACAATCTATACCGAATGTCTTTTCTGAACCGAACACTTCCAGATTGGTCAAAAAGCCCGCATTGTCTACGGTCAAGACGTGGACACACTCAAATGGTTCACCACTTGCGGTCTGCAAGAAGGCTACGAACCATTCTGCGTGTAAGTAATGTGAAATAGTTTGAACAATCCCAAATAATTTCAAGACAACCCCCTTCCACCTTCAGAAACATGAAACGCGCCGTCACGCACTGGTACACGAAGGATCAACCGATCTTCGAAAACAACGAAGACATCCCGGATTGTAAAATCGACGTCACCCGAATTCCGGGAGGTGCCGATACGCCACCATGTCTCAAAATCTCGCACAACACCTTCGAAACGATGGAGAAGGCCAACTGGGAGTTCCTGCGTCTATCACTTCCGGTAACCTGCGACGCGAACTTCATCGAGTAAGTACCTTTTATAGGAATTGAAAGGTTGAGTAACGATAGCGGAGTGACAAATTTTATTTTACATCTAATTATCATGGCATACTTCAATACAACAGGATTACTTCGATCCCAACACCCCTCCTTAATTCCTATTTGTTGCTTCATGATCTTCCAATTTAGGTGCGCCAATGGTTTGGTAAAACCGTCGGCTGCTTGTAGCTTGGTGTCCACGTACTTCAGGTTGATCAATCCCTTGTCCAGCGAATCGTGCCCGAATTTAATATCTACGTTTGTTCGTGGATCGTACGATCCGCTTTTGGCAACGCAGATCGCTGATTGATCGTCACACAAGATATCTATTTCATGCTTGCCGAAAATCTGCTCCAGCAAACCTTGCCACCATAACACCTCTTGGATGGCCAAGAACATCGCCATGTATTCGGGTTCACAGGAAGATAGTGCAACCGTCGGTTGACGCTCTTCGTTCCAGGAGATTGCACCACCTTGCATCGTCTAGCCGTAGCCCATGGTATCCGTGTTTCCATCCTTCGTGTAGCGCAAACAATTACCAGCTGTTCGTCGTAGGTATAGGAAAATCCGTTTGAACGCCTCCCAGTGCTTGCGTCCTGGATTGCGGCTATACTGGCATACGGCATTCACGGCATAGCTGATGTCGGGTCTCGAAACCTGAGACAGATACATTCAGCTTCCCACGGCTTCTTTGCAGGCTACATCCTTCATCTCGTCTTCTTCTGCTTCTTTCGCTTTTGAGCACACTGACTACTCCAACCTTAAGCTTGGTTCGAACGGCGTAGCCTCGGCATGACAGTTCTCCATTTGAAAATTCTCCAGCATCGATTCAATGTAGTTTTTTTGGTCCAGTGAGAGCTCGTCTACAGTTCGATCTCTTCTTATTCGCAGGCATAAGCAATGCTTCGCTGCATCAAGATCTTTCATCTGGAATCAGGAACATCTTCAGGGCCTTCTTTAGCTTCTTGTCGTTACTGAAAATGAGCAAGTCGTCGACATATACAGTCAAGAGTAGCATCTTCTCGCCCTCGATCCGGTAGTAAAGACAAGCATCGACCTTTGCACGCACTAGTCCAAACTCTCGAAGGGCCGCATCCAACTGCTGGTTCCATTAAACCGTACAACGATTTTTTTTTTTCAGTCTGTATACCTTCGTTGGGTTCACGCCGATACCCTCAACTGCTCAACTATATCACCTCGTCTTCCAGTGTACCTTGTAGAATGACGAATACAATGTCCATCTGTTCAATCTCTAAATCGTGCTTCGCAGCCATCGCCATCATGTAACGAACCGTTGAATACGTCACCACTGACTGGAGCGTAAACTTCCTCGAAATCGATGTCTGGTCTCTGGGAGCATCCCTTGACAACCTCGCGGGCCTTATACCGCTCGATCTGTCCATCAACGCCTCGTTTGATTTAAAAACCCCACTTGTTCCGGATGGCCTTTCGATCCTTCGGTAACTCTTCAAGCATCGAGGTGTAGTTCCCGTCTAGGATTCCGATCCCCTCTTTCATAGCTTCGATCTATTGGTCTTGGTCTGGCCGCTGCAGTACCTCACTGTACGAAGTGGGATCGTCCATCGGCTGGTTTCCAGGGTTGTAATTGGTCTGTAGAGAAACGAAAACACCATACTTTTACGAAACAAAAACACCATACTTGCCTGGGGGACGGTGCTCCCGACCGCTCGTACCCTGGAATGACTTGTTGAACTGTTTGCGGTGGCAGGGCAATTTCATTGTCATCGTCGACGTCTTGGAACTCGCTGTTGAATGGACTGCTTTCAGATGACTCCACCAGTGCGATTGCTGTTGCTGATACGTTCTGGATCCTCTTCGATCCACTCGGTAGTTTCAATCTCCACGAAGTCACCTGGATCTTTCTGGGCTCCGAATTCGCTGCGCTCCTCAATGACAATGATGACGTCACGACTAATGACGTCTTTCTCCGGATCATATACCCAGAAGCCCTTCGTATCTTCAGCGTTGCCCATGAAAATACAACTTGGCCTCCAGGTTCCTACGCATTGGCTTCGGTTGGTGTACCTTCGCTGTTGCGCCAAAATTCTTCTTGCCAGTCCATGCATCTTCGGATGTGACTTCTACGTTCAGCGCTCGTGTGGGGCTGCGGTTGATTAGGTCAACCGCCGTGTTGAACGCCTCTGCCCAGAACCTTTTCAGCAGGTTCGCATCGTTCAGCATGCTTCGCACTCTGTCCAAAATGATGCGGTGCATCTGCTCGGAAATAACATTCCGCTCGGGAGTGTAATTTACATACTCACGTCCGTTGTCGCTGCGTAGGATTTTCAACTTCTGACCACTTTGAAGCTCCGCCATAGCCTTGAACTCCTCGTATGCCCCGTAATTCCGGGACTTGATATTTCGTCTCCAGTGTGTAAAGGAACACATTTCTTATCGCATCATCGATGAAACTCATGAAATATCTACTTCCACCAATCGATGGAACTTCGAAACGAACGCTCAGATCCGTGTGCACCAACTCCAGCTTGTCATTGGCTCGACTCTCGCTACAAGAGAACGAATCACGTGAGTGCTTACCTTGGATACACACCACGCATCAATCAGCGGTGTTCCTGAACTGGGTTCATCCGCCAGATATTGGAGTTTCTTCAAGCCTTGCTTACTCAGGTGCCCCAAACGTCTGTGCCAGATCGTCATATCAGTGACCGTGTAGGCCTTGTTCTCCTCTCGTCGGTTGACTCAGTACAGTACTCTTTCCGCAATTCCTGATGCGAAAATTTCTCCATTCTGCGTCAGAACTTGGCATCATTCTTTCGTGAACAGCACATTGAACTACTTGGCGCAAATTTTGCTGACGAATAACAGATTCGCCACCAGGTCCGGGATTTCCAGAACATTCTCCACGGAAACATCGCCTTCGACGCACTCCAGATTGTCCGTTCGTTTCGCTTTTGAACACATGGTGCCGTTGTTCGCTGTTTCGATTTGAAACGCCATTTTTGCTTGTTCTTGAAACCACGCCTCGATGGTCCGGCCGTTTTCCGGGCAATTTGCAGCGTAATGACCGGTATTATTACAGTTGAAATAGGAATCGTCCTTGGCCTTGCTAGTTCTGCCGCTCTTGTGACGCCTGTGGTGTTCTCGCCACAGCGTAAAACGCCCCCTTATCGCTACTGTTTTACTGTCCCTGCTTCGGCTTGACGTCCTGCAGAATCGTGGATTTGACTGCGTCGGTTGACAAAGCTTGACCGGAATCCCCATCACCATGGGAACGTAACACTTCGGCAGTTCCATCACTAACAACGATGCAAAATACTCGTTGCTAACAGCAAAATATATCTCCGCCGGTTTGAGGCTCGTTAACACCATGGCATCCACGTACGCCTCGGTTGTTTGAAAATGTTTCATCCGAATCGCAGTGAGCTGATGCAGAAAACTGATCCACTGGTAAATGCCGTCATCTTGGGAAGCCTTTTTCAGGTTGTCCCAAGCCTCTTTCGCGTCTTCGGCTCAAGAGGCTCGGGACATCCAGAACTGTAGTTGGTCTTCTTCAAACTGAGATAGATGGTGGCCAACGCCCTAAGGCCTCCACGTACCTTCCCGGATAAGGGTCGTCCAGAAAGCCCACTTGACGTTATTTTCTCTTCCCTTGAGTTTCTCGACCGGCAGGGCTGCACTGCCTTCAACCGTCCACCTGACTCGATGATCTAAGCCCGCATTGCTTGATCCCGATCCCGGAACGTTTCCAGCATCTCCTTGTCCGGTGCTCATCTTACGATGCTCATCTTCGATTAAAATTATAAATTATCTTTTTATACCCGTTTTGCCTGGGCCCATAACGTCTTGATAGGTTGAGTAACGATAATGGAATGACACAGTTTATTTTACATCTAATTATCTTGGAATACTTCAATACATCAGAATTACGTCGATCTTAACACCTTTGATTATTTTGTATTCGATCGGAATATTTTAACCTTGTCTCCATTTCAGTGAAACGGAGAAGATGCACCGCTGGGAGGAGATCCGTATTCGTCAGCACCGTTTGCTGATGGAGGCCGAACACCAAGCCCAGCCAGGTGGAGCACACCTGGATCACATCATGAAGAGTGGTTTCACCATGAATGACCTCAAGGGTCTGCAGCGCAATTACTCCGAAGACGGTGTCGAATCCGACGAAGTCATGCGTCATGGACCTCAGCGTCCAACCCGTGGTTCCCGTAGAGCGGAAGGCCTCAGTCCACCAGGAATTGAAATCAACGGCGAAATGCGCTTGTCGGATACTGAAAATGCATACTCAGATCATGAAATGGACGACGATCGCAAGAAGCGTGGCCGCAGTCCATTCCGGCTATTCGGAAAGAAGCGCGATCAAAGTAAGGACAAGCTCAAGGATCGTCGTACACCAGAGCCGGAGGCTCGCAAGGGAACGATGCAGCAACGCACAGTCGCCCGGAGTACAACGATGCGCTCTTCCAATGCCGATATCCGTGGTTCGGCACAGATGGCTGCTGAACGTAAGTCTATGGGAAGCCCACAGGGTGTAGAGTCATTCGGAAACGAAGTCTACGATGCAGATTGCTTGAAGCTGATCAACGAATACTTCTACGGTGTACGCATCTTCCCTGGTCAGGATCCGACCCATGTCTACGTCGGTTGGGTTACCACTCAGTATCACGTACATAGCAAAGAATTCAATCAGGACAAAGTTCGCCACGCTGCAATCTACGTGGAGGATGAAACCGAAAAAACCGTGGAAATGTATGTTCCGCCATCTATCGGAACTGTTTCTCTCAAAGTAATTGATGCACCTTTTTCATTCCAGCGTCAATCGTCAATCCTGCTACATGGTCCGAGCGGATGAGCTGTTCAACGAAGTCTCACAGGACGCCTCCGGTAAGGGTGCTTCCCAGGGAATGTTTGTTGGATGCTTCGTCGATACCGCCACCGGTACCATCCGTTTTACCTGCGAGGGAAAGGAAACTTCACACGTGTTCCTGATGGAACCCGAAACCAAGCTGTTCCCAGCTATTTTCGTCGAAGCCACGAGCAAGGAAATCCTCCAAATCGAACTGGGCCGCACACCAACCACCCTTCCCCTGTCAGCTGCAGTTCTTCCAACTGGCGACAAACATATCAACCCACAATTCCCACCTAGATTGAAGGTCCAATGCCTAAAACCCCACCAGTGGGCCCGTGTGCCAAACACTGCCTTGCAAGTGCACGCTCTCAAACTATCCGACATTCGCGGTTGGTCAATGCTCTGTGAAGACCCAGTATCAATGCTGGCTCTGCACATTCCCGAAGAGGATCGCTGCATAGACATTCTCGAGCTGATCGAAATGGATCGACTATTGTCCTTCCATGCTCACACGCTAACTCTCTACTCGGCTTTATGCTACCAATCCAACTACCGAGCAGCACACGCCCTCTGCAATCACGTTGACCAGAAGCAGTTGCTATACGCCATCCAATCGGAATATCTAAGCGGACCACTCCGCCTTGGATTCTGCGATTTACTGATCGCTCTCCATCTAGAATCCCATGCAAACACCATGTAAGCTTCGCAAACTGTAGTCTTCGATCAATCCAATGATAACTCATTTATTTTCACAGGGAGGTCTGTAAAAACGAATTCATCATCCCATTGGGTCCAGAGCTGAAGGATCTCTACTCGGACCCGGAAATGTGTCATTCACTTCGATCGCTTGAAACCCTTTCCGTAAAACCACAAATGAACATGACCGAGATTGCGTAAGTACATCTACCCCAACGAAGCAGTAAACTGTGATCTACTCTAACCCTGTCTGGACTAATCCCCGTGTGATGATAGTGGATAGTTGTACTTTTTCAGGCACAGCTATTCATCGTTTAGCACAATGCTCCTAACCCTCGTAGAAGAACACTAACGTCCGTCAGATAGCACAATCTTTTCGCTTCTTATTTGTTGCCTCCCATCACTGTGTGTACAGTATAGAAGTGCAAAACCATATTCTAGGTGACCGTTATCTGCCTGGATCGATTCTTTTCGTTGACGTTTGCTTCTGTTAAACCCAACGCGGAGAATCGACTCATTGAAATGATCATCTAAATATATATCTACGTCAGCTCTTATACTCTTTTAAGTTGTCCCGGACCCCCGTTTTTGTTCTCTACATTTTGGGCATGCCATTCTCTCCCCTCCAGATCACCCACACCCCCACAATCGAATTTGCCAACAATAGTAGCACCAGCTTCTTCCAGTGAACCGATTCCGGCAATTGATTCGCTTTATTCGCCAAGATTCCCACTCCAAGTAGTGCGGGAGTTTGTGATGACCGCCCTGAAGGAGGCGGTCGAGATCAATCAGGTACACAACCGTGATCCGATCGGAGGTTCCAACGAGAACCTTTTCCTGTGAGTATTTCAGCGATTCAGGAATCCCGAGCAGAAATGAATTATTAAACTCCCGACTTTTAGCCCGCTGATCAAGCTGATCGACAGATTGCTGTTGGTCGGTGTGATCATCAACGAGGACGTCGAGAAGCTGCTGATCATGATTGATCCAGAGACGTGGGATCCTTTGTTCGAGAAGGAAGGTAAGGATGAACATAGGAAGGGTCTGCTGACGATGAAGATGGCTGAAGGTGCCAAGCTCCAGATGTGCTATCTTCTGCATCATTTGTACGACGTGCAGCTCCGGCACAGAACAGAGAGCATCGTCGCCTTCGCCTACGATTACGTTTGCGATTTACAACAGGATCAGTTAAGAAGGTGAGTCAGTCCAATCACCCAGCCAATCGCCCCAAATGACGCCAAACTTCCCAATTACAGATACATCGAGATCAAACAATCGGACATGCCGAGTGCTGTAGCTGCCAAGAAGACGCGTGAATTCCGTTGTCCACCACGCGAACAGATGAACGCCATCCTGTGCTTCAAGAACTTAGAAGGTGAAGATTTGGAAAACGGTTCATGTGGACCTGAACTACGCGATCGGTTGACGGAGTTCCATGACAAGTTAATGGGCAAGGTGTCTCTGAATGCACTGCAGGAACCGGAGGAGGAATCAACGGATGCACTGGAGGACACCAAACCGGGAGCTTTGAAGAAGTTGTATAATTTCATCAACGCAGTCAAGGAGTTGGAGGTAGATCCAAAAGAACCCGAAGAGGTTGAGAAGAAAACACCGGAAGAAATCTTCCGCAAGGTGCTCATTAAGCAGCTTGTCTCCTGGGCAGAGGAGTCCCAAATTGAAAACCCCAAATTGGTTCGTGAGATGTTCGGCTTGCTAGTCAGACAGTACGATACTATCGGAGAACTGATCAACGCTCTTAACAAAACGTACGTCATCAATTCCAAAACAACTGCCGACGTTGCAAACATGTGGATTGGCTTGAGTCAGATCCGTGCCCTTTTGCCAGTACAGATGAGTCAAGAGGAAGAGGAATTGATGCGCAAACGTTTGTGGAAGCTGGTGAATAATCACACGTTCTTCCAACATCCAGATTTGATTCGTATCTTGAGAGTACACGAGAATGTCATGGCTGTCATGATGAACACTCTTGGTCGACGCGCTCAGGCCCAAAGCGACGCACCTGTACAGTCCAGTGAAGGCGAGGAGACTCCGCCAAAGGAGAAGGATACCTCTCATCAGATGGTCGTGGCTTGTTGTCGTTTCCTGTGCTATTTTTGTCGCACAGGTCGCCAGAATCAGCGAGCTATGTTCGATCATTTTGACTTTTTGCTGGAAAATTCCAACATCTTGTTGTCTAGACCTAGCCTTAGGGGATCTACTCCACTGGACGTGGCATACTCCAGTTTGATGGAGAACACCGAGTTGGCTCTGGCTCTTCGCGAGCACTACTTGGAGAAGATCGCCGTCTATTTATCGCGTTGCGGCTTGCAAAGCAACTCCGAGTTGGTCGAACGTGGATATCCAGATCTTGGTTGGGATCCCGTGGAAGGTGAACGTTATCTGGACTTCCTGCGATTCTGCGTGTGGGTCAACGGTGAAAGCGTCGAGGAAAACGCCAATTTGGTCATTCGTTTGCTGATTCGACGTCCGGAGTGCTTGGGTCCTGCGCTTCGTGGTGAAGGTGAAGGTCTGTTGAAGGCCATCATCGATGCTAACAAAATGTCTGAGAAGATTGCCGAGCGTAGAAAGATGCACGATGAAGCAGAAGGTACGATCACTGGGTTGGGATTCTCGCATCCTCTTCCAGAGGGAGAGGACGATGAGGACTACATCGATACCGGAGCAGCCATCTTGTGCTTCTACTGTACGCTGGTGGATCTGCTGGGCCGTTGCGCACCGGATGCATCGGTTATCGAGCAAGGCAAGAACGAATCGTTGCGAGCTCGTGCCATTTTGCGGTCATTGGTGCCACTGGAAGATCTCCAGGGTGTTCTGGGTCTGAAGTTTACCCTAACCAATCCCGCAGTCGGGGAAGAAAGACCAAAATCCGACATGCCGTCCGGATTGGTTCCTGGACACAAACAAAGCGTGGTACTGTTCTTAGAACGAGTTTATGGAATTGAGACACAGGAATTGTACTACCGTCTGTTGGAAGATTCATTCTTGCCAGATCTGCGAGCAGCTACTATTCTCGACCGTAGTGATGGATCGGAAAGTGATATGGCATTGTCGATGAACCGTTACATCGGTAACTCTATTCTACCATTGCTCATCAAGCACTCCAAGTTCTACAACGAAGCTGAAAACTATGCCAGCTTGCTGGATGCCACACTGCACACCGTTTATCGAATGTCCAAGAACCGCATGCTAACAAAGGGACAGCGTGAAGCAGTTTCTGACTTCTTGGTCGCACTGACCTCGGCCATGCATCCAGCTATGTTGCTGAAACTACTACGAAAGCTCACCGTCGACGTCTCGAAACTGTCCGAATACACTACTGTCGCACTGCGACTGTTGACACTACACTACGACCGCTGTGCCAAGTACTACGGAACGACCGGCAGTGGCCAAGCCTCACAGTTTGGAGCTTCATCTGATGAAGAGAAGCGTCTCACTATGTTGCTGTTCTCGAACATCTTCGATTCACTTAGTAACATGGACTACGATCCGGAGCTGTTTGGTAAAGCATTGCCTTGTCTGATCGCCATCGGTTGCGCTCTTCCACCGGACTACAGTTTGTCAAAAACTTCCGATGATGATCTATACGGAAAACCAACGAGCAGTCCTGATCAACCCCACTACAACCCACAACCAATCGACACCACCGTGGTCCAATTAACAAACGACCTGAATCAGATTACCCAGAAGTTCAGCGAGCACTATCATGATGCTTGGGCAAGTAAGAAGTTCGAAAACGGTTGGAGTTACGGAGATCAGTGGTCTGATTCCAACAAAACCCACCCACGTCTCAAGCCATATAACATGCTAAGTGAATACGTAAGTAGTTCACGGATATGCCGTTGTCAATGTGAACTTATTGACGGAACATTTTTTCAGGAAAAAGAACGTTACAAGGAGCCGGTACGTGAGAGCTTGAAGGCACTTCTTGCCCTCAACTGGCGCGTTGAACACTCTGAAGGTGACGTCCCACTTTCCAATCGCGGATCCATGCGTAGACAATCCAAACCGAATCTCGTAAGTACTCTTCTTAACACCTATCTACTAACCGTTGACATCATAACCCAAACTCAAAAAACCTTAATCGAAATTGACCAAAAATTTCCCCCCTTTCAACTTTCAACCCTTGTTCTTGGTTTAACCCGCAAACAATTGGCAAATCATTCGTTTCACCCAAATTCCCCCACGTAATTATGGAACAAAATATGTCCGGTCCTTGTTTGCGCTCGCTTTGCCCGGAATTAACGCCCAAAGGAATTACAGGGAGATACAGGTTCACCGTTCAACTACAACCCGCACCCGGTCGACATGACCAACCTGACACTGAGCAGAGAAATGCAGAACATGGCTGAACGCTTGGCGGAGAATTCGCACGATATCTGGGCCAAGAAGAAGTTCGAAGAGCTGCACCAGTGTGGAGGTGCCATTCACGCTCAGTTGGTCCCGTACGATCTGTTGACGGACAAGGAGAAGCGTAAGGATCGTGAACGCTCGCAAGAGTTCCTGAAGTATTTGCAGTATCAGGGTCTGAAGTTGCACAAGTAAGTTATGATGATGACTTTTGTTTTTTGTGAAAGGTAGCTAAACTGATTTTTTACAGACCATCACGTGGAATGACCGAAGAGCCGGGAGTTACCGCCGCAGCTATCGAGGCTCGTTTCGCTTACTCACTGTTGGAGAAGTTGATTTCATACATCGATCGAGCCACGATCAACATGAAACTACTGAGGCCTTCAACGACCTTCAGTCGACGATCGTCTTTCAAGACCTGCTCAAGAGATATCAAGTTCTTCTCGAAGGTTGTGCTGCCATTGATCGAGAAGTACTTCTCTTCGAATCGCAACTACTTCATTGCGATCGCTACGGCCACCAATAATGTAGGAGCTGCATCGTTGAAGGAGAAGGAAATGGTAGCCGCACTGTTTACCAAGTTGGCTAGCTTGTTGCGATATCGTATGGCTGCTTTTGGAGCCGATGTGAGGATCACTGTTCGCTGTCTGCAGGTGCTGGTTAAGAGTATTGACGCAAAGTCGTTGACCAAGAACTGTCCGGAGTTCATCAGAACTTCTATGCTGACGTTCTTCAACAATACATCCGATGACTTGGGGCAGACGATCTTCAACCTGCAGGAAGGAAAGTACGATCGTTTGCGCGGTACTCATCTGAAGACATCCACGTCACTGGCATACGTGAACCAGGTTATACTGCCGGTGTTGACGGCGTTGTTTGATCATCTGGCCGCTTGTGACTATGGCAGTGATCTGCTTCGTGAGTATTATTTGAGATACGGTTCTGATGGGTTAGTTGAGCTAATGGGTCTCTTTTTCAGTGGACGAAATACAAGTTGCATCCTACAAAATTCTATCATCCTTGTACACTCTTGGAACTGATGCGAACCTCACCCGGGATCGTAAGTATCTGAAGACCGAAATTGAACGTCATAAACCTGCGTTGGGTTCTTGTTTGGGAGCTTTCAGCTCTTGCTTCCCGGTTGCCTTCCTGGAACCGCACGCCAACAAGCATAATCCGTTCTCGCTGCTGAACCGCATTGCCGATACCTCACTGGAAGCACAGGATATCATGACCAAGATGGAGAGTTCGATGCCCACTTTGGAGACGATCCTTTCGGAAGTGGATCATTTTGTCGAATCGGAAAAAACTTACCAAGATGCTCAACATATCATTGATGTTATTCTACCGTTGCTTTGTTCCTATCTACCTTTCTGGTGGAACCAAGGTCCAGATAACGTAAGCCCGCAGTCCGGTAACCACGTGACTATGGTCACTGCCGATCATATGAATATTCTGCTGAAGAACGTTCTTAAGATGATCAAGAAGAACATTGCCAATGAAAACGCACCATGGATGACTCGTGTCGCTAGCTTCACTCAGCAAATCATCATCAATAGCTCCGAAGAGTTGCTGAAGGATGTTTTCCTACCGTTGGCCGAACGTGCGAAAAAGCGAGTTGACAGCATGTTCCACAAAGAGGAAAGCTTGCGAGGTTTTCTTAAGTCTTCCACAGACGATACGTCTCAAATTGAAGCCCAGATTCAGGAAGACTGGCAACTGCTGGTTCGCGACATCTACTCCTTCTATCCATTGCTGATCAAGTACGTTGATCTACAAAGAAACCACTGGTTGAAGGATAACATTTCCGAAGCGGAAGAGCTGTACAATCACGTTGCCGAAATCTTCAACGTGTGGTCCAAGAGTCAGTATTTCCTGAAGGAAGAGCAGAACTTTATCTCTGCTAATGAAATCGATAACATGGCACTGATTATGCCGACTGCCACTCGTCGTACGGCTGCCGTTTCCGGAGATGCTCCAGCAGCCGGAGGTAAGGTGAAGAAGAAGAAGCGTGCACGCGACAAGAAGCGTGATAAGGATAAGGAAATCCAGTCCAGCTTGATGGTGGCTTGTCTGAAGCGTTTGCTACCAGTTGGACTGAACCTGTTTGCCGGTAAGGAGCAGGAGCTGGTTCAGCATTGTAAGGATCGTTATCTGAAAGTGAGTTTTCGTCAATTAAATTGGATTTTTTTACTGAATAATTGGGTATGTTGTTTCCAGAAAATGCCAGAATATGAAGTGATGGAGTTCGCTCATACCCAACTGACGCTTCCGGATAAGCTAGACCCGGCGGATGAAATGTCCTGGCAGCATTATCTGTATTCAAAGCTAGGTAAGAAGGAAGACACGGTCGTGCAAGATTTGGTGGAGAAGACCGACAAGAAGCAGGGCAACAAGATCGAGGATACGGTCGAACGGATCGTCGCCATGGCCAAGGTTCTTTACGGATTGCACATGGTAAGTGTTCCGATTGGTCCAATTCCGATCGCTAGTCGTACCAAAACTTCCACCCCATACATCAATCATCTTCATCAGAAAATCAAATTATCGAATCGATTGACATTCACATCTACATTGCCAGCCGTTAAGAAATTTAGTTTTTTGAAATAAACAACCAAGGAAAATTCACCATTTTCTAAAGTACACCACTATATTATTTCCGATATTGCATCTAGATTGACCATCCACAACAACAAAGTAAAAATGTTTATAGAAGTTGTGTATCGATACAGAGAAAACGAGCGGTTATTGCTTGTTTCAGACATGTCTCCTTACATTCACTGCCAAGGTTTATAGTTTATTATTTTGTTGCTCGAAAAGATTATCTTAATTCTATTTGTTTTTTTTTGTGAGTTCTGTTTTTATCTCATTCACTGCCGTAATAAGTATTGCCAAGAAGAGGATTGTTTGAAACTTTAATCTTCTCTCGAATTACCATTAATGCATAAACAAAAAGACAATAAGTTTTGTTTCTCTCACACTTCTTTTTCCAAAACTAACACGTACTGAAACCGTCAAGCCAAAAAATGCAAAATTCATCAGATCCTACATCACGTTCCTCTTCACGGCATTTCCCTGTATCGAGTTTCCCTCTTTGGTAGTTCACCCCAACAACTCGTAGCATAGCACCAATCAAACCAAATCAAACCCACTAACACCAATCAACGAATGATCCCGAAGCATCAACGTGTCCCTAACCTAGAAATCCACCCCTTGGTCATGCATTCATTATCTAACCAATAGCTGAAATTTATTTCCCAAAAACTAATGAAGAATTCAGTATAGAAGTGGCTGCCTTTCACTCTCTTTCTTGAACTATAACTGATCCCAACTGTTTAGTAAAATTTTTCAGAGGATAGTAAATATATGGCTTTCTAAGAAAATTCTGGATCCAGCTGTAACTGCACGTGCAAATTTACCTATCTCTATGCATTTTTCTTGCTCAAAATACCTCATTCTATCTCTATCTATCTTTTAATCAGCGCACTCCAGCAGCGGCAAAATGGCATCTAACTTTGCACTTGACTCGAATCTACTACTACTATTTTCACATATTTCCATAACTTTGCAACTGTTGTTGAAACATTCCAGCATTTTTCTTCTTCTTTTTGAATAACAGAACCTGTTTTGCTCTCCGTTATGACAAATCCAACTGCTCACTCTATAATTAAACCTGCAAACCCGAAGAACAGATTGTACTAAAATTATTGGATCGAAGCCATACTGAAAGTAACAGGAACGTTTTGAAGAAATTGGCGTATGTGGTTCATTAATCAAATGAAGGGAAAAACTTTTAAAATATGATGTATTCAGGCTGGGATGTTATTCCAATATAAATTATGCTCACAGCGTTGATTGAGTTAGCGCCTTTTACCAAGAGTTACGTCTACCAATGTTTGCATCCATCCATACACATAGAGCAAATCTTTATCGATAGGAGAGGCAAGAAATTAGCACAAAATTCCATAATAGGAGACACCTAAAAATTTGAATCCTCATAGTTTTCACTCCTGGTTTGAATCGACTATAGAGTGGGAAATTGGTTAATTCCTTTATTTTGCTTTTTCTCGAGTGTCCCACACTTCCACGATCTTGCTCCACTTGATCTAACCATCTTGTTCGCAGCTAAATCATAGCTCTTACGATCAACAGTATCGTATGTCATTTTTTAAATCGATGAATAGATTATATGTAGACTTGAAATTCGTAGCACTTTTGAAGGCAACAGCCGCAAATTAATAATTTAAGCTGATGTCGATCACCCGTCCACAAAACCGGCATGATAACATTATAAAAATCTGTTTGCTAGCGGCGACGGCATAAGATAATGTGGGAAAGCACTTTGAAGGACGCGTTGAGAAAAGTGATCGTTCGAAAGTTCTCACATTCCAACTTGTCATCCTTTTTGTAGATTTGGCTTATAACTCTTTCTTTCCACTCCTCCGGTAGCTGACAAGTCGGCAGCCTCTCCGGGCCTTTATTATATGTGGTGCTCCGATACCACCCTTTCCAGCAGCCTTTTTGTGCTCAAGCTGTTTGATAGCATCCTTAACTTGAAGTATTGTATCCCTCCTGCTACCCTGATGTTCCGCATATGCCCCATTCAGGTGTTAACTGTTGTAATGCTTTCTCCTTTCAATCATCCCATGTCCATCTATCAAGATAACTCTATCCTTATCCGGGAACATTTCGGTTCGCAGCACGGATCTCATGCAGAATCCCTTGAGTTTCTGGTAGAACTATCGGTAGAATCTGTTTGCATCAATCCACACTTTAACGGAATTCTTGCTGTAGCATCATCACCCGTGCTGCATTCTTCTCATCTGAAACTGCCTGACAATCCTCGACACCAGTTCTGTCGATATCATTCCACAAACCCTATGGTACTTTCTGCTGCGTTGTTGATGACTACTTTACCACCAATACTTCAGGAGGAGCTTCGAAGAGCCTTCTCTCATCCGACAGCACTGCTTTTGGGCTTTTCGCGTACTCAGTTTTGACTTCGGGCAGCTTCAGCCGTTCCAGATTACATCTTGTTGAGCGTCGGTACCGAATGTTGTTTTTAACGGAAAGTCTTTGGCGCACTTCGAGAAGATAGAGGTCCGAATCGCCACGTTAGGTCTTAACGTCGATAATATCTTAGGTATGTCTTCCATTGAATAGAACATGGTCGATTTGTGTATCGATCTGTTGGGGTGATCTTCAGATGTATCGATATGAGAGGCAGTGCTGGAAAGAGGAAGTGTTAGTCTAAATTAGCCTAGTTTTCCAATCTTTTCTGGTGTTAATGTCTCAAATATGGGGCAAATGAAAAAATATTTCTGTACGGAATTTGAACGAATTTTCACACAAAAACACAAATCAACAAAGTGTGAAGTTATTGTTTTTTAATCTTGATTGTCAATTCGCTTCAAGAAATGCACTGGTTAAAAAAGGGTGTTCCGAAGTTCCGATCAAAATTTGGTCAAACAGCAATGTGTGTGAGTCGATCAAAGTTTTTATAAATAAGTCAAATTCTTTTACTTTTTCAAGTTCAGTTAATACATAATACAGGAGAAATATTCAGCTAAGCTTCCTTTTTACCGAATGCGGATTGCCGGGTCTTTCGTTTAATACCTGCCATAAGATTTTGTATAGCCTTCTTGTCCACTTTATTCGCCACAGAACGCTAGTTTGCCTTGAACTGTTTCTCGCTCACAACAGCTTTTTGAGTCTCCTTCCGCTTGAAGATGGCCCAATATTGTTCGATTGGACGAAGCTCTTGCGTGTTGGGAGGGTTCTTGTCCTTGGGCACCACTTGAACGTTGTTGACAGCATACCACTTCATGGCCTTTTTCGGTAAGGGCAAGATGCCAAATCCGGCCACAATAGAACGGAGCAATTGTGGAGCTTCAGGAAAGGCAGTAGACGTTTTTATAGGCACTCGCTCAGATAAATTTCCTGGTTGACGGTTCCGGTCGCAATATAAACGTTGCTCTTCAAGCCTTCAATGCAGGTACAGATGGCATGCCACACCAGATATTTCTACGCGCACTTAGACAGTTTAATGTGCTTGATAATATCTGCTACCTTTCCCCGTTCAGTTGCCGTATAAAATTCCTGTCCAGGAAGCTGTTCAAAGTCTGCCTTGACGTAAGTTTCATCGCCCTGTACCACGCAATCAAACTTCGTCAGCATTTTCGTGTACAACTTTCGCGATCGTGCTTTGGCCGACGTGTTTTGTTTATCGTCGCGATTTGGAGTCACCACTTTCTTGTAAGTCGACAGTCCAGCTCGTTTTATAGCTCTATCCACGGTTGAAGGCGCCACTCCCAGCTTCTTTGTGACATCTCGGACGGAGAGGTTGGGGTTCCGCTCGAAACAGCGGGCAACTCTTTTTGTCGTCGCTGTGGCCTCCGGCTTTTGATTTCCCCCGATCCAGCTTTCCTGGCTGTCGACAATCGTTCACCGATCACTTTTAATACGTTGGTAACAGTTGATTTAGCCACATTCAACAATTTCGCCAACATGGCGTGAGAGTAGTTTTGATTTAAGCCATGCACGTACAAAATTTTGATGAAATGCTGAAGTGCTAATCTCAAAATCAAAATAGAGGCATGATGCTACACGTACACATCTTCAAAATGAGGGGTGTGTAAAAATTTTTAATGCACGATGAAAGGAAATGCGTCAAGTTTAAGTCGACCAAATTTTAATCGAAACACTCTTTAATCGGTAAAAGATAAAACGGCCAAGGAGTTCTCGGAGGACATAGAACACTTGAAAATGAAACTAGACTATCCAACATTTGTCCATGGGCTGATATATGACTTTGAAGCTTGTCATTACATTTGGAAATCCATTTGATACGGTGGTTCTCTAAGTCTATACACCTATACTTTCTTACTCTCCAGTTCTTGTTATACCTAGCACACTAGATAAGTAAGACATACTATACCACGAGTGTCCATGTATCAAAATGAGGGTTTGAGGCTTGTGAATACGTACACTCAGGCAAATAATCTTAAAAAGTTCATAAGGTTCAACTTATGAACGATGCTTTTGAATTTCATAAGGTTGACTTATGAACGGATTTTGTTTCACACGACGTTGTTCTTGTAAGCCTTTAAGCATTCCTGTTTACAAGTGTTGATATATACTAGTGGGCAAGTCACTGGACCCATAACCTCAACGTTCAAGGTTCGAATCCCGGTTATAAAGGGCGATACGGTCAAAATTTGGTCAATATCAACTTGACGTATTTCTTTCAATTTTGCATTTAAAAAACCTGAACACCCCTCTTTTTGAAGGTGTGTGTGTGTAGAATGTTGCTCCTATTTTGATTTTGGAATTCACTCTTCAGTTGTCAAAATGCCGTCCAAGCAAGAAGAGCAGCGTATCAAAATTTTGCTCGCGCATCGCGAAAATCCGAGCTACTCGCACGCAAAGTTGGCAAAATCGCTAAAAGTTGCCAAATGGCAACAGTTACAAATGTAATTAACGTGTTTGGGGAACGTTTGTCGACAGCCAGGAAGTCTGGATCGGGGGGAAATCGAAAACCGGAAGCCGCTGAGACGACAAAGAGAGTTGCCGGTAGTTTCAAGCGAAACCCTAACCTATCTCTCCGAGATGCCGCAAAATAAGCTGGATGTATACGTCTACAACCGTGCATCGAGCCAAAAAACGAGCCGGACTATCGACTTACCAGAAGGTAGTGACTCCAAATCGCGATGATAAACAAAATACGACGGCCAAAGCGCGATCCCGGAGGCTAAACACGACGATGCTGACGAAGTTTGACTGCGTGGTAATGGACGACGAAACCTACGTCAAAGCCGACTACAAGCAGCTTCCGGGACAGGAGTTTTATACGGCAAAAGGAAGGGGAAAAGGTAGCAGTTATTTTCAAGCACACGAAACTGTCAAAGTTCGCAAAGAAATATCTGGTTTGGCAAGCCATCCTGTACCTGTGGCTTGAAAAGCAGCATTTTCATAGCTTCCGGGACTGTCAACCAAGAAATTTACGTGAAAGAGTGTTTGAATAAACGTCTGCTGCCTTTCCTGAAGAGAAACACGGTTGTTCCGTACTGCTTTGGCCGGATTTGGCATCTTGCCATTAGGGTAAAAAGGCCATGGAGTGGTACGCCGCCAAAGCAACGTGCAGGTGGTTCCCAAGGACGAGAACCCTCCCAACACGCCAGAGCTCCGCCCAATTGAGAAATACTGGGCTATTATCAAGCGGAACCTAAAGAAGACCAAAAAAACTGCTAAGGACGAGCAGCGGTTCAAAACAAACTGGCTTTCTGCGGCCAAGAAGGTGGACAAGGTGGCTATGCAAAATCTGATGGCAGGGGTCAAGCGTAAGGCCCGGCACAATTCGGATTTGGAAAAGCGGAAGCCTAACTGAATATTTTTCCTGAATTTTATACTAATTGAACTTGAAAAAGAAATTTCGGTTGATTTTTTAAATAAACGATTTCACCGATTTAGACGCGTTTTCCCTTGACAGAATTTTTGACCGTATCACCCTTTAGCATTCAAGATGCTGATATAATGCTAATATAATGCTTGTAGCATCTGAAATGCAGATTTAGGGTTGATTTACTGCATATGCTAATGCTTATTGCTTACCAGGGTTAAATCGATTGAACTTTGATTGATGAAATCGAAGCTATTTTCCCCGAGATACTCCATCTATTACAATCGACAGAATTATCTAGAACGGCGTGTTTTTTATAAATCGTCCAAACATCTCGATTGACAGTAGCTATGTATCGGCAGCCCCTTTTTTATTCGGCTATCATTCTGTCTGAACTGCGTATGAAAATATATGGTTTATTTGATGAACAATATGAATGGCTCACGATTCCCTTACATTACAATCTCTTAAGATCAGTTTGACAAAAAGAACGTGAAACGAGATATTTGATTTATGCATACGAAGTGCGGCGGAAAATAATGCGAAAATGTTCAAACTTGAGTATTGGGGTAATTCGTGTAGCTAGTGACTAATTTCTGTCGAAAGTGTATTTGTTGATGTTTACTTTCAAGTGCTGCATTCAAACATTCTATTTGTTTTATTGCACAAATTCGTCAAAATGTTCATGAAAAAAGTGATCACCAGTTTGTTGCTTTACCATGAAGAAGCGAAAAGAGATTGCCAAGGTGGTAGCGTGCCATTTGGCAACAGTTTACCGCATGAGAAAATCCCTGCAGGATGGTCTTGAAAGCGGCGGAAGCCGGGAAGCTGACGTCCGCGCTTTGCACGCACGCCGTGCGTGATCAAATCGGCCGATACAAAAATTGCTCGCAAAGCAGTGCACGTTCCATAAGGAAACTTGCAAAAGGAAGCCAATATTTCGGAGAAATCCATGCGGAAAATGATGAAACAGAATCTTTCTAAATTTTTCTTTATATCATAAAATTGATCATATTTTTTATTTCCGATTGCTGTTTTGATTTGTGCGCCTGAACATTGATAATGGTTTGATGACTATTTCAAAATTATCTCAGGTTGATTGTTGTACTTTTCCTTGGCAGGGATGCATTTATCAACCGTATTTATAAGTATCAATATTTTTTCCATTCAAGTGACAGTCTTATGGTTATTGGTAAACTCAACATATCATTTGATAAAAATATCAATTGTAGAAGCTCAACAACTCTTATTTGGAATGTGTACGTTCATAAGTCTATTTGCAAAAATATCATTGTCTTTTGCGCATTATTGAATATTCATTGCTCATTTTACCTCTTCCATATGATTTTTTTTTTATTTGTCCTAAAACACATCACAAGTTTTTATGGCTCATTCCCAATTTTTTGCCTGGATTTATTTTCTGCTCTCTGGAACCCATTTAGTTTTCAAATGGTGTTGTTGAATATTTCATGGGAAAGTTTTCACGATATCAAATTATTTTTGAATTTAAAGATGGGTAACTGTATCTACTACCTAGGACATTTGAGTTTTTTTTATTGTGGTTATTCAGTTATTTATTGCTCATTTTACTATTTTTATGGGAAAATCAAATAAAAATTCCAAGACACATGCGAGTAGTTTAGTGCTCAAATTATATCATTTGGCGGAAAAAAAGCCATATTTATTTGCACATATACAAATAGCTGTTGCTTTATTTGACAGATTTACCGGCCACAATTAGATTATCCAAAGATCATTTCTCATCTATTATTGCTCATTCCTAAATTTTTAATGCTGATCACACATTATTTGTTGGCACAGGCCATAATTATTTAGGAGTTTATTTTTTATTGCTCAAATCTTTCTTTTAATTGATGATTAATTATGCTGCCTCAAGGAACTACGAGTGACTCGTTCCAAGAGATTGCTTTCCTTGTTGAAGAAGGAAAAAATGATAATCCTGTTCTCCGACGAAAAGCTTTTCAGCATCGATGTTTCACTGCTCTCGACAGCCGCACGGACCGGTTCATTTCACCGCAGAAAATGGAGAACGTTCCGGAAAAAGTGAAATTCAAATTTCAAACCAAACATCCGGCTGGTGTCATGATGTTTGGCTTGGGCGCCTAACGGTTTGAAAATGCCGCCTGTTTTCATCGATGCTGGAGTTAAAATCAATACCGAAGTGTATATCGGTATTATAAAGGACCAAGTGCTTCCCTGGGTAAAGCCAAACTTCTCCGAGGACAAAAACGTTGTCCTACAGCAGGATGTGACGCCGTGTCACACGTCCAATCGAACCCAACAATGGTTGAACGATAACATGAAGTTTTGGCCGAAGGATTTGTGGCCCCCTAGCAGTCCAGATCTTAATCCGTTGGATTTTTCGATTTGGGCATATGTTGAAGCACGAGCCTGCAAAACATCACACCCTAGTGTGAAAACCCTGAAGTCAACCATAACACGTACATGGCAGTCAATGTCGGAGGACTACGTCCGAAAGGCATGCTCTGGTTTCCGGCGTCGGCTCAAGGGTGTTATTAATAAAAATGGAGGAAAAATTCAAAAAAATTGTTTAAAAGGACTTTATAAAGATAAATGCACTCGAAAATGTTGATATTATTGCTTGAATTAGTTGAAAATGGGATTTGAAAGAAATAGAACCAATTTTCGCATTATTTTCTGCCGCACCCTGTACGTTCAATTGCAGTTTATTTTTTCTATGATAATTTTAAATTTTAGCATTGTTACCTCCTTGATTTTTCTTGTGACAATTTTAAGTTTTTTTATGTAAATTTTCTATTTTTATGGTACGTTTATTCAGCTAAATTTTTAAAAATTTGCTTACTAGGCACATAAGGTGTTGATCAATACAACCCCATATTGATGAGCACAAATTTTATATTCTAAAATTACCATATAAATCAACAGAGAACCCCACATGGCTAAACATAATGCGAACTGACTGACACATAAGGTTTTCTTGTTCTTAAATTATATAACTTTTAAAACTGGACTTTATAAACGAAATGTTTAAGGAATAGTTTGGATGAACTAAAACTTCCATCAAATTTAATTTATTTTACTTTTATGAACCTACCAAAAAATATAAGTGTTCAAACTTTTTAACCATGCGAGTCGTAATCCTGGGAATTCTAATGTCTGTTTCATTAAAAACCTTTAAATCATTTCTCTAGAAATCAATCTCTTGAACTCGATGATACTGGAAAAGATCAAACAAATAAAAATATTCAGGAAATATACAACAAAACTTTCGATGTACGTTGAAAGTTTGTTGAAGGTTTACCGAAAACACTTGCACTCTAGTTAAACCGTTAAACCCTGTTTACGTTAAATTTATAACACTTTTCTTTCACTGTAGTATTTGAATTATATCACGGATCGATGAAACATTTCAATTATATGACAGCTAAAACTCTCCTCTTTATTTCGTGCTACTACATGTTTACATTTTTGTTGCCATTTTATAAAATGGCGTCGAATCAAGAGTAAGTGGGCGAACATATTTTTTTACGAGCCAGTTATTTGACTAGTGGGGATTTTTTTAAGGACTTTATCGTTAATTATGAGTACACCTAAAAATTGCTGTAATTAAATATGTTTTATTTATTTTGCAACTCAATTTCATTTACATTGTTTATTGACCATCAAAAAAGCCCATTACATCATTCAGTATTCATTTAATTTTTCGTAGATCTGGCCAGCTTGATGTTCCTCATGAGGTTATGCACAACCGTTTCGTCGATGGTTTTGCTAACGTTTACCCAGTCTTTTTTGAATTTGATGATGTCATCTGCTCTTTTAGCCTTCTTCCGCAGCTTTCCTTTCATCAAAGCCCAAAATTTCTCAATGAGCCTTATTTGTGGACAATTTGGAGGATTCATCGCCTTTTCCACAAACTGGACATTGTTTTCTTCATACCAGTCCAAGGTGGCACGCACATAGTGGCAGAATGCCAAATCAGGCCAAAACAGTGTCGAACCTTTGTGTTTTCGGATTAGTGGCAGAATTCGTTTCTGCAGGCATTTCTTCCGGTACAATTCGGCGTTCATATTTGCGGTAGTGAAAAAAGGTGTCGATTTCATACCGCACTGGCAGATTGCTTTGGTTTGGCACCTTTTTTTTCAAATTTTTCGCAAAAAATCGATTTCTCCTAATTTGGGACATCCGTTCCACGCTTCACGGTGTAAAACTGTGCCCCTGGAATTGCCTTGTAGTCCAATTTGACGTACGTCTCGTCATCCATGATAATGCACATGTCATTTTTGCTCAAAACGTCGTCGTACAGATTCCGAGCCCGAGTTTTCACGGAATCCGACTGAATTTGGCTGCGTTTCGGACATTTTCTACCATGGCCGGGTGAGTCATTCAATGTGTTATGCATAACAAACCGGTTGATCGCATTTTGGACCGCACGGACCGCACAGACACTAACACCTTCTTCTTTTGCTAATTTTCTTAGCGACAATCCCTTTTCAGTGCAGTACTTGGTCACAAACGATTTTCGCTTTTCTTCCGTAAGACCTCGTACTGTTCCGCTTGAAGTAAAACTTTAACTTTCAATGAAGGTTTTCGTTTGCTTACAAGGTGTTGCCACTAAACAGCTGTCAAAATAAGTCATAGTCTTTTTCATACAGAACCTCAAAGGTGTGCTCATAATTAACTATGCAGTCCTTATTATCGTACAGGTTTGGGCCGAAGGGTCTCAGATTGTTACGAAACTTGGTCCACGCATGAACCCTACTCAAAAACCAATAAAACCAATATTAAAAAATTTAGGGTTGCCAGATTTCCTGGAAAACGCCAATTGAAGTTTTCCGATTTTCCCGAACATCACTAACTTCGAAAATTCATAACTCAAAAACGATTCATCGTAGAACAAATTTTTTTTCTCCAAACTCAAATGAAATGTCGTCAAAAATTTGTAAAAAAAATAACCTTAAAAAAACCCACAGTGAAGGAAAATTGCTTGGAAAATTTAAAAAAAAATATTTTCTTGTTTATTAATTCATAAGCTTACATTGGTGAAATTTTGGCGATGGGTTTTATTTTTTTATTTTTGAGTAATGCTCGAAAAACTATGGGCCTGTCACTCGTTTTCATACAAAAATATTTTATTTTATTTTTTTATTATTACTCAGGTTTGGGCCGAAGGGTCTGAGATTGTTACGAAACTTTGTCCACGCGTAAGGTTCATGGATATATTAACAAAAAACAATATTAAAAAATTCAGTCTTGCCAGTTTTCCTACAAAATTTTCTACTGTGAAGGAAAATTGCTTGGAAAAGCAGGAAAAACAATTTTCTGAGTCCTGAACATTTTTGAAAATGATATTTTCTTGTTCGATTTGGCGATGGGCTTTTTTTTGTTTTTGAGTAATGCTCGAAAAACTATGGGCTCGTCATTCGTCTTCATACAAAAATGAAAAAAATCGATTGGTGGCCGCTAGGTAGCTCGCTTTTAAAATTAGTTCGTTTTTTAAGGCTCAACTGCAAATCCTGTAAGGAGCCTTAAAAAATAGCCAACGGCGTATTATTGCTTCTACGTGCTTGATTTTCAATGGCTTACGTTGTCATGAACACTCGTGACTTTGGTGGGGAAGGGGGGCCACACTGGGGTGCGGTGCAGAATGTGCCCCGATATTAGCATGGAATCCTATATCCAATCCAAATTTAGTTATATATTATATTCAAATGTGTTTCCTTGATAGCGATTTTACTCCTCCTTGTCCGACGCTTTAATTTGGTTTATATCTATACCTTAATAAACTCTCTACCTAGCAGCTACCTTGAACAAAATTAACAAACCACATACTTACCTTTAAAGAAGACTTAAGGTACTTATAAGCAAATTGGAAAACGACACTTTTCGGATTTTTTACTATTTTTGTATGAAAACGAGTGCCGAGCCCATAGTTTTTCGAGCATTACACAAAAACCAAAAAAAAATAACGCCAAAAGTTCACCAATGTAAGCTTATGAATTAATAAACAACAAAGTCATTTTTTTCATTTTTCATTAATCAGAAAATGGTTTTTCCGGCTTTTCCAAGTAATTTTCCTTCACTGTGGAAACTTTTTTTGGAAAACTGGCAACCCTGTATATAATGTTTTTTGTACATATATCCATGAACCCTACGCGTGGACAAAGTTTCGTAACAATCTGAGACCCTTCGGCCCAAACCTGAACGATAATACAAATAAATCCCCATATTGGTATGAAAACTAGTGACAGGCCCACCAGGGGGCTAGTAACTCTGCCACGTTGTGTTTGTGTTTCAGTGTGTCGGAAGGTGTTTCTGTGTTTCAACTTATCTGTCAATACTACAATCGAAAATTTATGCTTATTGGCAACCGTGGACCTTTTTGGCGGTTAGTTCACGCACACTTATGCATCATTTAAATCACATGAGTGCAAGCGAGAAGGAAACAAAACAGTGAGAAAACAAACAATCGATTCGTGTAAGTGGTGCCAGATATGAATTTATCTTTCATGTGGTGGCGAGTATATTTGAAGTGTGGCGGATTGTGCTTTCTAGGGTGGCCGAGAGACTTACCCCCTGAGGCCCTTAGTTTTTCGAGCATTACTCAAAAACAAAAAAAAAGCCCATCGCCAAAATTTCACCAATGTAAGCTTATGAATTAATAAACGAGAAAATGTTTTTTTTTTTCAAAAAATTTCAACTCAGAAAACGGTTTTTCCGGCTTTTCAAAAAAAAATTCCTTCACTCTGGAAAATTTTGTAGTATATTTTTTTAAATTATATTTTTTACAAGTTCTTGAGAAAATTTCATTAAAGTTTGGAGACAAACAATTTGTTTTACGATGAATCGTTCTTGAGTTATGAATTTTCGAAATGAGTGATGTTCGGGAAAATCGCAAAACTTCAAATGGCGTTTGCTAGGAAAACTGGCAACCCTGAAATTTTTAATATTGTTTTTTGTTCATATATCCATGAACCCTACGCGTGGACAAAGTTTTGTAATAAACTGAAACCCTTCGACCCAATCCGCCACTCAAGCTCGGATGCTTGGCAGCGGAACAAATCAAAATGTCTGCTTCCATCAAATGGACAGGAAAGTGGTAGCCATTATTGAAAAACATCTCAACCTTTCTGTGCGAAATGTGGTTCGCAAAGTTGGAAAATCAAAATCATACGTGCAAAAAATAAAGCAAAGGCATGAAAAGAACCCGTAAAAAGTAAAAAGGGGCCCAACCGTACTGACAAGCAAAATTACACTGCAAAATGTCCTGCTAAGGAGCTTTACACCAATTTTATGTAAAAAAAAATCTTGTATCATAATTGACGACCGAACATTTGTGCTCGAAGACTTCCAACAGCTTCCGGGTCTGGATTTTTATACCACAATGCAAAGAAACACCGTTGACGAGTATTTCCGGATATCTAAATGCCCCGAGAAGTATTCGTCTCTATCGGCACTATCAACAAGGATGTGTACGAGAAGAATGTCTGCAAAAGCGGTTGTTACCGTTAAGAACAAGCCACGACTCTCCAGTTCTTTTAGTTCCTTGATTATCGAGATTTTCAGCCCTGGGCTGGTTCGTCCCCCGTCATAGTCACTCAAATACCTTCTCGGGTATTTTCATAACTTCACCGGGGATGAAATTTGAACACGTGACTTTGGCGTGAGTGGTATGGATGTTAACCACTACGTCGGTGTCGCTCCCTCTCTTCAGGTCTATGATAGGCCCTGATTTGGCCTCTTGTCACTATGTAAAGACCGTCCGGAAAAGGCACCAGAGGTCAAATAAGTGCCAAAAACAGCCAATCTGCCAACTGTCCAGAACTTCGCCCGACAAAAAAAAACTGGGCTCTTGTTAAGCGGAAACTCGTTGAAACTATGAAAAAAGCAAATGGGATTGACGATTCAGGAGAGGATGGAGATCGGCCACCGCTAGCGTATCTGAGAATACTCTACGGAATCTGATGGCGAGTGTACAGTAGAAGGTCCGAGAATTTTACAAAATTCTGATTAACATCTCAATCAACTGTTGTTATTGTATATATAAATCTATATGACTGAAATAAACAATCAGTTTTGTTGAATTATGTCTATAATTTTTTTTGCTAGCATTATCTCAGTGTCCGAAATTTAACGTGGACAGGCTTTAAGTAGATATTGCTCTGAGAATTCACTTTTTGTAGTTTGAGAACAAAACATATGTGCAAACGGTGAAAGCTACCGACTACGCCTCACCAGCCGGGTTAAGTGCGAAGTAGAAGCCATTTTATGCTAAGTAGACAACTGTAACCATTCACATAAAGCATCTCTAACTCCTAGTTTCGGGCATTGTTAGTTTTGGAAAGAATTGTATTCTGCATTAATTCTTATGATTTTCCGCGCTATTGATTTTGATTTTTGTTTTGCGACTCCTTTCTTTCTATCCGTAATTCGATTGATGTGCAATGAATGGTAATGTAAGATTTAATTGTTCAAAATATAACAAAGGCGCAGTCTGAAACGGAACTCTTCAGCAATGAAAAGTTTTGCATAACCAGCATTCTTTCTTATTCGTATTAAATTATTTTTTGTTCTTTTTGTGGGAGCGATCTTGACCTGACAACGGAAACTAGAATGATGTATTTTTGCACTAAGTGTCATGTTTTTGAGAAATAAACCACAGCAAAATTAAAATCCCCCTGAGCACCTTCGACTAGCATCTTTTTCGTTTGGTCTAAATAAAATTCTACACTCTCGATAAACCTATTGCAAAGCAACCAACGTCTTATTAACCCCTGACACGCACACATGCATCTCTTCACACAAAATCAACACTAACAAACGACGTACCGGTCATTGGTCTTCTTGTAACTTACCTCTTTCGCAAAATCCTCCCCTTCCTCAACTCGCCCCGTGTCTTATTAGGCAATTGTTTCCATGAATGCGCGTCCAGACACCCATACATGCCCACACACGCATTACTACCATATTTATTGGCTCAAGATAAGATTTACTAACCGCATTATAATCTACTAACTTGGATACCACCAACTATATATAGGCATGCCGACCAAAAGCCAGCCGCCTAAATGTGAAACTAGTTTTGTCACAAGCACGTCGCAAAATGGCTGTTGCATGCATAAGATCAAAACCAATGTATAGATTGAGCAGGTGACTTGTCCACTATTATTACTACTTTTTCGCAATTGTTTTTTTTTCTTCCTATCATCCTCTCTTCCCCCAATGATTCGTGGAGCGTCTCAGAACTACAAAAGATGCAATTTTTTGTTTTTCGTTTGTTGGCTTACCTATTGTTTTTGTTTCCTCATAGAATTGTACTCTAACCTAGATCCCTGCCGCCTTAAACTAACCTAGTGTCTTTGTTTCGTTTCGTTGTCGTAGTTTTCTTTGTTTTGCTTAGTTTATTTTTTTTTTAATTATTAACTGAAACTTGTAACTAATTGATTTTTCTTTTGTTGGGATTATTCCAAACCTTTCACAGACACCGAGCGTGTAACATCTTCGCTAGGACATATTCCGAACTATGGCTGGAGGACGAGAATGTTGGACAGGAAGTCATGATTGAAGACCTTACTGTAAGTTCTGTTTGAAGTAGGTAATAAGAAAAGCAACCAATCACAAATTGACACTTGCCTTCCAGCAAACATTCGAGGATGCCGAAAAGAAGAAGAAGGAAGAGGAAGAGGAGGAGGGTAAACCCGATCCACTGACTCAGTTGGTGACGACCTTCTGCCGTGGTGCGATGACGGAACGCAGTGGTGCCCTACAGGAAGACGCCCTGTACATGTCCTACGCGAGCATTGTCGCCCGGTCCTGCGGTGAAGAAGAAGAGGAAGGAGGCGACGAAGAGGAAGGCGGAGGCGGCGGCGGTGAGGATGAAGGTGGTGCCAGCATTCATGTAAGTATGACGCATTCAAAACCCACAGCACAATCCCAACTAACCTCTCAAACTTCCATGCCTAAACTAACCCTTAAGACCATGGATAAGCTCATGGTAAGATTTCTAACCTCGGTAATAATTGTTGCACATTCGATTGAAACGGTCTAACCTCTCTTCCCCCATTTCAGGAACAAGAAATGGAGAAGCAGAAGCTTCTATTCCACCAAGCCCGTCTGGCAAACCGTGGAGTGGCTGAGATGGTCCTGTTGCACATATCGGCATCCAAGGGTATTCCTTCGGACATGGTGATGCGGACACTTCAGCTAGGTATCGCCATTCTACGCGGCGGTAACATCGACATCCAGATGGGCATGTTGAATCACCTGAAGGAGAAGAAGGATGTTGGATTCTTCACTTCTATCGCTGGCCTGATGAACTCTTGCAGTGTCCTCGATCTGGACGCCTTCGAGCGCAACACCAAAGCCGAAGGTCTCGGTGTCGGCGCTGAAGGAGCTGCCGGTGAGAAGAACATGCACGACGCCGAATTCACCTGTGCGTTGTTCCGATTTATCCAGCTGACTTGTGAAGGTCACAACTTGGACTGGCAGAACTACCTGAGAACTCAAGCCGGTAACACTACCACCGTAAACGTAGTTATCTGCACCGTCGATTACCTGCTTCGACTTCAGGAATCCATAATGGACTTCTACTGGCACTACTCCAGTAAGGAATTGATTGATCCAGCTGGTAAAGCTAACTTTTTCAAGGCCATTGGTGTTGCTAGTCAGGTATTCAATACCCTCACTGAAGTCATTCAGGGACCATGTACGCAGAATCAACAGGCGTTGGCTCACTCTCGTCTGTGGGATGCCGTCGGAGGTTTCTTGTTCTTATTCTCGCACATGCAGGACAAACTCTCTAAGCACTCTAGCCAGGTCGATCTACTGAAAGAACTACTGAATCTGCAGAAGGACATGATCACCATGATGCTTTCCATGCTTGAAGGTAACGTCGTCAACGGTACGATCGGTAAGCAAATGGTGGACACCTTGGTCGAATCGGCTTCCAACGTCGAACTGATCCTCAAATACTTCGATATGTTCCTGAAGTTGAAGGATCTGACGTCCACTCCGAGCTTCATGGAAATTGATCCCAATGGTGATGGGTGGATTCTGCCGAAGGACTTCCGTGAAAAGATGGAGCAACAGAAGAGCTACACACCGGAGGAGATTGACTTCCTGCTGGCATGTTGCGAAAGTAACCACGATGGCAAGATCGATTACATTGGTTTCGTCGATCGTTTCCACGAACCGGCAAAGGAAATCGGCTTCAACTTGGCTGTACTGTTGACAAACCTTTCGGAACACATGCCTAATGAACCGCGCTTGGCCCGGTTCCTGGAAACTGCCGGATCCGTCCTGAACTACTTTGAGTCGTTCTTGGGTCGCATCGAAATCATGGGTTCGTCCAAACGCATCGAACGGGTGTACTTTGAGATCAAAGAAGCCAACATCGAGCAGTGGGAGAAACCGCAAATTAAGGAATCCAAGCGTGCCTTCTTCTACTCGATCGTTACTGAGGGTGGCGACAAGGAAAAGCTCGAAGCTTTTGTAAACTTCTGCGAAGATGCTATCTTTGAAATGACTCACGCTTCGGGATTGATGGCTAGCGATGAGGACGGCGGAAATGTACGCCGCGAAGCTGCTTTCACGTACATCAGTGAAGAAGAGGAGGAACGTGCAGCTCGGGACCCAATCAAACGTACAATCCAAGCCATCAAGGATGGTTTGTCCTACTCGGTGTACATGATCTCCCCGTCGAACATCAAGCACCAGATAGCAGTGTTGCAGACGAAATCATTCCCCGAGATCATCGTCGGCTTCTTCAAGATGATCTTCTATGCATTCTACTACTCAGGCTTCGGAGTATCGATCATCATAAAGTACTTGGTGAACATCCTCATGTCGCTGATGCGTGGATCGACACAAGAAGAAGAGGAAGTGATTGTAGAGGTTGAGCCTTCGTTACGAGCATTGCCACCGTTACCAACTGAAGAACCACCGAGCACCGTACAAGCATTCGGATTAGATATCAGTAAGGAGGAGAATGGACAGTATCGCGTACAACCGCACGAATCGCCAGCATTGAGCCCGTCCTCGTCTGTAGAGGAGACTGGCGAGAGCAGTCCGGAAGATGGTGCCGGCGAACTATCACCTGATGCTGCAAGTGGTGAACCTCCGATGACCTTGGTTGACCTTCTGGGTGGTGAAGCGGCTAAGCGTGCAGCTCAGGAGCGTTCCGAAGCCCAGAAGGCTCAGGAAGTTACTTTGGCTAACATTGAGGCCGAACAGAAGAAAGCATCTTCGGAAGTTAAGGAACCAGCTGCCGTTACACAGATCGATTTCTCCAAGTACACGAAAAAGGCCGTCAGCTTTTTGGCTAGGAATTTCTATAACCTGAAGTATGTGGCTTTGGTGCTGGCTTTCTGCATCAACTTCATGCTGCTTTTCTACAAGGTAACGACACTGGGAGAAGAGGACGCTGCGGATGGATCCGGTGATGATATGATGGAACTGGCATCGGGACTTGGCTCTGGATTGGCGGAAACGATTTTGGAAGGAGGAAGCGGCGATGGTGGCAGTGGAGATGGTGGAGACGAGGGTGATGGGGAGGATCCTATGGAAAAGGTCGAAGTGGACGAGGACTTCTTCTATATGGAACACGTCATGCGAATCGCGGCCTGTCTGCACAGTTTGGTGTCACTCTGCATGTTGATCGCTTACTACCATTTGAAGGTACCATTGGCTATCTTCAAGCGCGAAAAGGAAATTGCTCGACGATTGGAATTCGATGGACTGTTTATTGCTGAACAACCGGAAGACGACGATATCAAATCGCATTGGGATAAACTGGTCATTTCGGCCAAGACATTCCCCGTCAATTACTGGGATAAATTCGTCAAGAAGAAGGTCCGTCAGAAGTACAGCGAAACGTATGACTTTGATTCGATTTCCAATTTGCTTGGAATGGAAAAGAATGCTTTCGCTGCCCAGGAGAGCGTCGAAGGAGGTGGTTTCTTCCACTTTATAGCAAACATCGATTGGAGATATCAGATCTGGAAGGCCGGTGTCACCATTACGGATAATTCGTTCCTGTACTCGCTTTGGTACTTCATTTTCTCAGTCATGGGTAACTTCAACAACTTCTTCTTTGCGGCTCACTTGCTCGACGTGGCTGTAGGCTTCAAGACGCTACGTACGATCTTGCAGTCCGTAACGCACAACGGTAAACAGCTGGTGCTGACAGTGATGTTGCTTACGATCATCGTGTATATCTACACCGTAATTGCGTTCAACTTCTTCCGAAAGTTCTACATCCAGGAGGACGATGATGGAGAGGAGGGTGATCGGAAGTGTCATGACATGGGCACCTGCTTTGTCTTCCATCTGTACAAGGGAGTCCGGGCGGGTGGTGGTATAGGTGACGAAATCGGCGATCCGGATGGTGACGAGTACGAGGTGTACCGTATCCTGTTCGATATTTCGTTCTTCTTCTTCGTCATCGTTATCCTGCTTGCCATCATCCAGGGTTTGATCATTGACGCTTTCGGTGAGCTTCGTGATCAGCTGGAGTCGGTCAAGGAGGACATGGAGTCTAACTGCTTCATTTGCGGTATAGGCAAGGACTATTTCGATAAGGTAAGTAACGAACAGATCTCGGGTCTTGCGGTGAGTCTAACGAGCATTCTGTGTTCCTCAGGTACCCCACGGGTTCGACACGCACGTCGCCCAGGAGCACAATCTTGCGAACTACATGTTCTTCCTGATGCATTTAATCAACAAACCGGACACCGAGTATACCGGTCAGGAGACGTACGTGTGGAACATGTACCAGCAGAGATGTTGGGACTTCTTCCCCGTCGGTGACTGCTTCAGGAAGCAGTACGAAGATGAACTGAGTGGCGGAGGCAGTTAATTCACTGAGTAACTTTAGAACAAACCAAAGATTACGAACAAACGAACAGAAACCAAACAATCATCAACAAACGTAGAAAACAAATTTTAAAGACATTTTTCCAAAATTTTCCCTATAAAAATTGATCGACTATTCCAAAGAAATCTTTATCATTTAGAACTCTGTCTAAAAAAGAAATCTATGAACGCAAATCAGATTTATGGGATGTCCATTTGAGGAACTCGTCAAATTAGGAATATATGTAAAATTTCAAATCACCCATTAAGCAAATCAATATTTACAAAACTACGATCATTTTAAAAATCTAAAAAACTTAACCGGGAAATGCGGATTACTTGATGATTGCTGGAAAAGATCATCCTATAAATTAGGAAAAAAAATCATGACTAGCTGTCATTTGACGAACGAACAAACACTGACATTTAGTTGATAAATATTTTTTCAATTGTTTTGTCATTTGCACTACTACTGAGGCATATGTATTTTTTCGGTTGCTTAAGTTTTGTCTTTTTATACTCTTTTTAAATGGTACTGTTGCAAACTATACGGAAAACAAAAAAAAACGTGACAAATCGAAGAAAAGAGGAAGGGTAATCCTTTATGCGAACTAAGTAGTTAATATATTGAATACTTTTTACCTAGTTGAAGAGATTTTATTAAGATTAAAAATAAAAACAGATCGATTACTTATGAGTAAATGCAATGTGTTTTATTTGAGGGGACGTGGAACCTAAATGCTGGTATAGAATTGGCATCAGATTTAAGGCCAAAGCACAGACTGGCATTCAAGCTCGAACAGAACAATTCAAATTTGTTGGGTGAAATTTCAAATCTAATTACGTTGGAATCATCTTGCACAGTAGCGCCGACAATTCAGCTTGTTGCTACATTAAATCTGACAGTTTAACTGGCAGCCCGTTTTTCCCTTAGGGGCTATTCATAAACCAAGTAGACTTTTTTTTAGGGGGAGGGGGGTTTGACCAAAGTCTACGCTCCATACAAAATTTCAAAAAAAAATGTATGGAGAAAAGTCTACGAGGGGGGGGGGGGGTCTGAGATTTTCAAAAATCAGTCTACGTGGTTTATGAACAAGCCCTTACCAATAAAAACAAATCTGTGGCGCCATCTATTAGGTTATTGCTACTTGATATCTTGAAGGAAGCCATGTGATTACTTCAAGTGCTATTGATACAAATGCTGTGAAAATCTTCTGCACGATATGTAAGTGCCGCCCGAACCTTCAATATCAAGTGTTATGCGTCGAACGGAATGGGGGATGAGGGGCTGTGTGGGTGGTTTGCTGGGATTTCGTCTGAGTGTCCAAGCCAGTGAAGGAGTGGTCGTAAAAGTGGTTCAATGGACAGTAACATGGCGGAGTAAAGTCGTATAACGATTCAAGAAACGTCCAAACATGTCAATTCGAGATGTCGCTAAAAAGTCTAAGAGTGTCAGTCGGTTTTGCGCAGAAAACCAGAAGCGTGCTGGGCTACATGTTTACAAAGTGCAAAAAGCCCCAAACCGGAATGAAAAACAAAACATCACAGCGAAAACCCCGCGCCTGGAAACTTTACACGAAGCTGCTCACCAAATCCGGTTGCATCGTGATGGATGACGAAACATACGTCAATGCCGACTTCCGTCAACTTCCTGGGCAAGAATATTTCGTTGCCAAGTCGAAGTTCGATGTTCCGGAGGATGTTCGAAAGAAGAAACTATCGAAATTTGCAAAGAAGTTTCTAATCTGGCAGGCGATTTGCGGATGTGGTGAAATAAGTGCTCCCTTCATCACTTCCGGAACAATAAACGGTGCGATTTACACGGAAGAGTGCCTTAAGAAGCGTCTCTTGCCATTCATTAAGAAGCACAAAGGATCAACTCTGTTTTGGCCTGATCTAGCATCCTGCCACTACGCTCGAAACGTATTGGAGTGGTACCGAGCCAACGGAGTCAATTTTGTGCCAAAGGATATGAACCCACCAAATTCACCGGAACTTCGTCCAATTGAAAAAATTCTGGGCAATTATGAAAAACGGAACTTCGCAAACATCCCAAAACTATAAAAACAGAGCTAGAATTGAAGAAAATTTGGGTAAAAACAATAAAAACACTGGGAAAATCGGTTGTACAAAATTTGATGGGTGGAGTGAAAAGGAAGGTGCGGGCATTCGGGATGGGAGACGAAATTGAATAAAACAAATGTTGTAAATCAAAACTCATTAGAAGTTCTTCATTCCCAGAAAATTTCAAGAAAATCCAGATAATCAGTTTAATTAAACGAGTTCTGCAAACCAGACTTCTGACGTAGGACTACGTCTTGGTTTTCTATACTGGGGTACAATTAATTAAAAAATCGCATTGCGACCGTCACGAAAAGTGGTCAGGTGTTGAGTATCTCAGTCATTTCTCAAAAGATTTTCAAAAAATTTTCACCAATCGATCGGAAGTATTTCTACGCATCAATTTCAATACATTTCAATACAGAACATTAAATGTTAAAACTTGCTTTTAAAAATATATTAACTCCTTCAGGCCAATGGGGTTATATATGACCCCAAAAGGATAATGGATGTATACAATCACACAGATTGAATAAAAGTTTACACTGTCTTCGGCAAATTTGTTTTCCATAAATTCTTATATCTGGAAAATATAAAAAACTTATGAGTTTAAGGCCTAATTGACGACCTAGAAGAAGATCCTTAATATGAAGAAGTTCAGGAAGAAAAAATAAATGCCTTATTAAAAGTGTAAAGCGTTGTTTTAGAATATTGTACTTATGCATACCTATTATTAAACTCTCGTTGATAAAGGTTAAATATTTTTGTATCTTTCTGGGAAGTTCTAGGTCATCCAAAATGTACTTGAGTTCAAAACTTCATATCTACAGTTGTAACAGTAGCCTTTAGGGCTATATAAGGCTACGATAGGTATTCAAATATATTGAATGAACCTTTTGGAAGGCCAACAGTCATTATTTGATAACTTTATGATGTTCTAGGTCATTCAAACTGTGCTTGAGTTCAGAACATAAGATCTACAGTAGTAACTAAAGCTCTTTGGGCTATACAAAGTTACGCTACGTATTCAACCATATTCAGTGAATATTTTCGAACTTAAATAAAACACTATGACATAAACGGAGATGATCTAGGTCATCCCAACTGTCCTTGAGTTTAGAACATATAATCTACAGTAACAGTAGGTGTTTGGAGTGTGCAAAGGGACGATATGTATTTAGCATATTGATTGAATAGTGTGGAAGGCCAACATACATAATGCGACAATCTTGGGATATTCTAGGTACTCCAAACTGTCCTTAAGTTTAAAACATAAGATCTACAGTTGTATGGTGACCACATGTATTCAAATATATTCAATGAATATTTTGGAAGGTCAACAGTCATTATTTTATAACTGTGAGATCCTCTAGATAATCCAAACCATCCTGGAGTTCAGAACTTGGAATTTGCGGTAGTAACAGTAGGTTTTTGGGCTATTCAAAGTAACGTCACGTATTCAAGTATTTTCAGTGAATATTTTCGAACTTAAAAATACACAAGAAGATAAATAATTTACAGTTGTAACAGTACATTTTAGTCAATACAAAGTTACCATAAATATTCAAACATTTTCAATTAACATTCTTAAATTCAAAAAACATCATAATCGAATATGACATGTTCTAGGTCATCCAAACTATCCTTGAGATCAGAACATAGAACCTACATTTGTAACAAAAGCTTTCTGGGCTGTGAGAAGCTACGATGTGTATTGAAACATATTCATTGAATATTTTGGAAGAACAACAGACATTATCAGATAATCTTCGGATGTTCTAGGTTATCGAAACTTTCCTTGAATTTCAAACCTAAAAACTACAGCTGTAGATTTTAAGTCTTGAATTGTAGCTTAAAATCTACAGCTTTTTGGACTAAACAAAGTAACTATATGTTTTTGACCAAATTAAGAGAGTCTTTTGAAAGGTCAACCAATATAATGAGATATCTTGGGATGTTCTAGGTCATCAAAACTGCCCTTGAGTTCAGAATTTAGGATCTACAGTCGTAAAGTTAGCTTTATAATCTATGAAAGGTGACTATATGCATTCAAACACATTCAGTGAAGCTTCTGTAAGTTCACCAGTCATTATCAGATTATCTCGGGATGTTCAGGTTCATAAAAACTGACCTTGAGTTCAAAACTTAAGACATACGGTAGTAACCGTAGCCTTTTGGGCTTTGCAAAGCTACGATAAATATTCAAACATATTCAATGAATTTTCTGAAACGTCCACGTACATCATGGGATAACCTTGTTAGTTTCATGTCATTCAAAACTTAAGGTCTACAATTGTAACAATAGCTTTAAGGCCTAAACAAAGTTAAGTTAGTTTGTTTGGCATAGAATATCCCATTATTATCTCATAATGTCAGTTGGTCTTCCAGGATATTCATTGAATATGTTTGAATACAAATCATAACAATGAATAGCGGATAAAGCTACTGTTACAACTGTAGATCTTATGTTCTGAACTCTTGGGCAGTTTGGACTACCCAGCACATCTCAAAAATATATTTCCTACTTTATTCAATCATTTAATGTTATTGAGCACCAAATCAATCAGAATTCACCAAATTGCTTGTATAAATTAGGCCTGAAAGGGTTAATTCAAAGAACATTGGAATGAAATTATTGTGAAATTTTACAGTATTCCGGTAAAAAAAATTACCGGAACTTGTCAAATTTTACCGAAATCCGTTAAATCGGATTACCGAACGTTCAGCTGTTGAAAGTTTGGTAAAAACTTACCGAATACTATAAAATTTTCTAAGTGTGTACCATCTAAATGGCTTACATTTGGTATCATAGTCCTACGTCATCATTCCGAACAACCCAATGGGGCTGTACCTTGTAGTTTTTGATTACGTACTTACCAGCAGCAACGTTATGCTTATTTGCATTGTTGAAAAGGAGGAGTTTGTCGATCTCCTTTAATTTGACCTGCTCTGCCATTGCTTCCTCCTCAACATAAACCGCAGGTAGCAAAATGTAATCTGAAAGTGAAGTATTCGCGGGCCACACATTGGGCTTACAAACTCGACCGACGATGGTTCGCACCAACCTTTCCAGATCAGCGTACATTATATGTATGAATGGTTTAGAAGAGTGGTTTTAGAAGAATCCTTAGAAAATAGCATTGAAATAGATCAAATAGCTTATCAATAGCTCATAAACTTTATCAAAAAAATTAAGATCAAATTCTACCTAAAAAGTTTTACAACTTTGCCAAGAAACGTGCGGTTCAACAGAAGTCAATCAAAGACAGAATAAACTTAAAAAATTGATGAATTGAATCTACTGTATCATAAACTAAGAATATTTGTCTCAGAAATTTCCTAGAAAAAATATGGAAATTCAATGTACGAGTTTTAATGGAACTTTGAAATCATAACGCTTTTATAAACTGGTCGAATTGCACTGTATCCCGATTTCACCTATGATCGAATTGAGTTCGCTTGACTGTCGGGATACGAACAATCAAATCTAGATTCAGAACGACTAAGCGAGTAACAGGTCTAATAAGTCTTTTATCTGTTATACAATTCGTTCCCACTTTTCTCGACTATTTGGATACCAAAAGAGTAGTCCGCTGTTGAAAAAACTGAATCTAACAAAATATTAAAAAAAAAAGGGGGGAAAAAAAAAAAAATTTTTTTTTTTTTGATAAACATATTGCATATTGGATAAACGTTTTAAGTGTTTTACTCCTATCCCGTTCGATTCGTCATGGGGTTCACAGGGTTTATATGTATAGAAATATGAAAAATTATTATGAAATAGCTGGAAAATTGTAAAAATAATGAGCGATGATGTAATATGGAACTACGTGCGTCGCATTCAAACTAATCTAGAGTGCTGTGACCGACCAGCGTTCTGCATTTGACAAGTTCAATTGAGGTTGAGGCGGGCCAGCGTTCGCCAGGGCATCTAGTTTTTTGGTGTACATATATTTCTCGACTTTTATATAGTGTGACCAGCTAGCTTAATTTGGTTGACTAGTGAACAATAGCTACAACTGATTTTTTTTTTAACTTTTTACAATCGGCGGTGCGAAAATAGTGACTTTAGTGACCATTTTCCTGAAAATAGTGACTTTAGTGACTTTTGGATGCAAATAGTGACTTTTTAGTGACTAGACTCAAAATAGTGACCAAGTCACTAAAAAGTGACTTGCTACCAGGCTTGCAAGTTGCTCTCCCAAATGCTCTTCTTCGTTGGCCAATACCAAGCGGGATTCATGGGTGCCCGTGCTACTACGGACCAGATGTTCGCGATTCGGCAAGTGCTGCAGAACTGGTGCGAATACAACGTGCCCACACATCATCTTTTCATCGATTTCAAATCAGCTTATGATACAGTCGATCGAGACCAGATATGGCATGATTATACACGAATGTGGATTTCCGGAAAAACTGACGCGGTTGGTCAAAGCAACGATGGATCGAGTGATGTGTGTCGTCCGAGTATTAGGGACACTCTCGAGTCCCTTCGAATCTTGGAGAGGGTTACGGCAAGGTGATGGATTGTCTTATTTGATGTTTAACATTGCGTTGGAGGGTGTGATTCGAAGAGCTGGGATAGACACGAGTGGCACGATCTTCAGGAAGTCTGTCCAACTATTTGGCTTCGCCGACGACGTTGATATCGTAGCACGTAACTTTGAGACGATGGCGGAAACGTACATCAGACTTAAGGCTGAAGCTGGTAGGATTGGGCTTGTGATTAATGCGTTGAAAACAAAATACATGAAGAAGAGGCTCACGAGAAGACAATGTTAGCCTCGTACCACATGTTCAGATCGACGGTGACGAAATCGAAGTAGTAGACGAATTCGTGTATATGGGCTCATTGGTGACCGCCGATAACGACACCAGCAGAGAGATACAAAGGCGCATTATGGCTGACAATCGTGCCTATTTTGGACTTCGAAGGCCGCTAAGATCGAACAAAGTTCGCCGAACTACAAAGTTGACCATCTACAAGACATTAATTAGACCGGTAGCTCTCTGCGGCCACGAAACATGGACATTGCTTGTGGAGGACCAATGCGCCCTTGGTGTCTTTGAACGGAAGGTGCTGCGTACGATATACGGTGGAGTGCAGATTGAAGACGGAACGTGGAGGAGGCGAATGAACCACGAATTGCATCAGTTGCTGGGAGAACCTCCCATCGTACACATCGCAAAAATCGGTCGACTACGATGGGCTGGGCATGTCGTAAGAATGTCGGACGACAGCCCTCTTAAAATGGATCTCGAAAACGAACCGACGGGTACAAGAAGAAGAGGCGCGCAACGAGCAAGGTGGATAGATCAAGTAGAAGGCGACCGCAGACAGCGAGGCTGGTGAGGTGCAGCCATGGACCGATTACAATGGAGACAACTTCTGTGTACAGCAGAGGCTACACCGGCCTTGGTCTGATTGGTAAGGTAAGTATGTTTTTACAAAGGTAAATGAGATGAAGTTGAACGTCTGTCTGAGGCCAAAGATAGCAGGATTAGATTAATCTTTTTTGGGGGGGAAACAAAAAATATGAAAAGGAAGGTTTAAAAAAAAGACAAGTCCCCCCACCGGGTGGAGAAAAGAAAAGGAGGGTAATCATTTTTGGGTGTGCGGTGGGAAAAAGAGAAACGGTGGCATTGCGGACGGGTGGGGGGGGGGGGGGGGGAGGGCGGAAAAAAGAGAGAACCTCTCATCATCCACACCGCAAAAAGCGTTCGACTACAATGAGTTGCGCACGTCTTACTTACATACTTTTGCTGGTCCAATATCCCTTCAAAACCGCACGTGCGCCACAATGTTTCGCGAAGGAACTTGGTTTAGGGTTGCTTGTCGTCAGTTTCTCGAGCGTCCTACATTTCCTAGGTTTTGCTCCACTAGATCTACCTACCAAACCATCAGAAACACACTCAATTGAATTTCGGCGAGGTGTTATGGGTGTTTCGCAATACACCTCGGTACCATCTATGTATATAAAAATGAATTTCTGTCTGCCTGCCTGCCTGCCTGCCTGCCTGTCTGTCTGTCTGTCTGTCTGTCTGTCTGTCTGTCTGTCTGTCTGTCTGTCTGTCTGTCTGTCTGTCTGTCTGTCTGTCTGTCTGTCTGTCTGTCTGTCTGTCTGTCTGTCTGTCTGTCTGTCTGTCTGTCTGTCTGTCTGTCTGTCTGTCTGTCTGTCTGTCTGTCTGTCTGTCTGTCTGTCTGTCTGTCTGTCTGTCTGTCTGTCTGTCTGTCTGTCTGTCTGTCTGTCTGTCTGTCTGTCTGTCTGTCTGTCTGTCTGTCTGTCTGTCTGTCTGTCTGTCTGTCTGTCTGTCTGTCTGTCTGTCTGTCTGTCTGTCTGTCTGTCTGTCTGTCTGTCTGTCTGTCTGTCTGTCTGTCTGTCTGTCTGTCTGTCTGTCTGTCTGTCTGTCTGTCTGTCTGTCTGTCTGTCTGTCTGTCTGTCTGTCTGTCTGTCTGTCTGTCTGTCTGTCTGTCTGTCTGTCTGTCTGTCTGTCTGTCTGTCTGTCTGTCTGTCTGTCTGTCTGTCTGTCTGTCTGTCTGTCTGTCTGTCTGTCTGTCTGTCTGTCTGTCTGTCTGTCTGTCTGTCTGTCTGTCTGTCTGTCTGTCTGTCTGTCTGTCTGTCTGTCTGTCTGTCTGTCTGTCTGTCTGTCTGTCTGTCTGTCTGTCTGTCTGTCTGTCTGTCTGTCTGTCTGTCTGTCTGTCTGTCTGTCTGTCTGTCTGTCTGTCTGTCTGTCTGTCTGTCTGTCTGTCTGTCTGGGTTTAATTTACCTCTTTGGTGCGTCTTAGATAAAACCGACAACGATGCAGCATCGATCACAGCGGCAGCAGAAGAAAAACCTGCAGAAAGTCCCTTAAAAAAGTTTCGGTATTCGGAAAGTGGTGGTATCACCGAACCGTCGACATCGGGTGGAATGGTTAGTGATGATTTTGGATTTTTCGTGGGAAAGCAGGTAAATATTTTATTTGCATTACCTTTTTTGTCCAACTAAAACATACTGCTTTTTAATTTAAATTGCAGATCAGTGATTCGCAAAAATTCAAATTACTAACCAATCCCTGGAAACCGGACATAAAGGGTGTCCACGATGAAATTGCCACACACAAAATTGATTCGCAAAATTCGAGTTTTCATCCGATTGCCATCAAATTTTCAGGGATTGAGAAATAACTATTAAACTTCATTTTACCATTTTACTCGTGGTTGGGAGGGTTGAACATTTTCGGCACGAAATTGACCTTATTGTCCGCATACCACTTCAGCACGTCCTTGGAGTAGTGGCATGAGGCCAAATCCGGCCAGAAGATTGTTGGGACGTTGTGGGCCTTCAGGAGAGGAAGCAGCCGCTTCTGGAGGCACTCTTTTATGTACACCTGTCCGTTCATCGTGTCCTGGGTCACGAAAGGTGCACTCCGCTTCCCGCACGTGCAGATGGCTTGCCAAACCAGGAATTTCTTCGCAAATTTGGACATCTTCTGAGTGCGGACAAGCTCCGGAACGCTGAACTTATCCTTGGCCGTAAAAAACAGGTTGCCGGGGATCTGTTTGAAGTCGGCCTTCACATATGTTTCGTCGTCCATGATGCAGCATTCAACTTTCGTCAGCATGTTGAGGTACAACTTCCTGGCACGGGTTTTGGCGGACTTGTTCTGCTTCTCGTCGCGATTAGGGGCCTTTTGTACCTTGAACGTTCGAAGCCCAGCCTTAGTTTTGGCCTTCTGGACAAAACTTTGGCTTAGGTGCAGCTTCTTAGCCACATCCCGAACGGAGGCGTTCGGATTTCGGATGAAGGCCCCAACTACGCGGTTGTGATTTTTTGGTGTTGTACGGAATACTTTTTCCTTCACTTCTGGGCTTCCGATCGGTGGTCAACCGTTCCTCGAACCGCTTAATCACTCGCGACACCGTGGAACTCGCGATTCTCAACGTTTTAGCGATGGAACGATGCGAGAGATCCTTGTTCTCGTGACGAATGCGCAAGATTTTATCACGCACGAGCTGTTCTTTCGACTCCATTTCCGCGAGTTTTGATCACAGGACTTTAAAACTTGCAGGATGTAAATAATGCTATGAACTATGAACTAAATCCACCCAAATTTTCATTAAATTCTACCCAACGGTTAAAAAGTTAGAGCAATTTCATAGTGTGGCAATTTCATCGTGGACACCCTTTAGCTTTCAAATTCCCTCCATCAGGTCCTCGAAATTTGAAATTCAATCTCCGATGGCTTGGAGAATGGAACTGGCTTGCGTACTCTTCCTCTCAAGATGGGGCGTACTACAAATTTTGCGCTCTCTTTGCAACATCAATCGGTCAGCAAGGTACTCAAGGTGGAAAACTTGTTAAACAAGCTTATAGACAGTGGAAAAATGGCAAGGAAGATTTCCGCCACCACGAGAGTGCAAAATACCATTCTTTTTGTGTAGAAAAGGCAGGGTTGTTTGTGGCTACGTTTTCTGAGTCGATCGTTAGTATTGATAAGGCTCTCGATGATGGAAGGCGAGCTGAAGAGGAGAAGAATAGAGGCTCTTCAACCGATTATACGCACGGCTATGTTCCTGGCACGGCGTGGACTAGCTTTCAGGGGTCATCGGGTAATGGCACGTTTCAGTTAAATGAAGGTTTGACAAAGGAAGTTAGCCTAACTTCGGGTCTCTTTTGAAGTTTCGAGTTGAGTCTGGAGATAACGTTTTGCGAAGTCATTTGGCGAATTCTGCCAAAAATGCGAAGTTTATCAGCTGGAAATCGCAGAATGATATAATTCAGGCGTTCAAAAGCATCATTTTGCGAAAATTCGTTGATCATGTCAACAGGTCTAAATATTTTACCGTTTTGAAACCATGCGATGAAACCACTGACGTATCGAATGTGTGTCAACTTTCGTTGTGTGTAAGGTTTGCCGAGAATAATAATGTTTGTGAAGAGTTCCTGCAGTTTACTCCAGTCACTGACACTTCAGGGAAGGGTTTAGCCGATGTAATTTGTCAGGCATTGATTGATTTTGGACTTAACACGAAATACCTCGTTGGTCGGGGATACGACGGTGCGCGAGCTATCAGTGGGCAAGTAAATGGCGTCCAAATTTTTGTGCGAGAGCTTTACCCGAAGGCGTTTTATGTCCATTGTTGCTCTCACGTTTTAAATCTTTCAATCTCCGAGGACTATTCGGTTGCTACAATTCGAAACAGCATGGGAGTGATCGAGAGCGTTAAATGTTTTAAGAATAGAAACAGATAAGATTGACAAAAATGGTCCGATGGCAGAGAAGTTGAAAAGAATTTGTCCAACACGCTGGGTTCAACGTCATGGCTCGATAAAAACGTTCTTAGACCTCTTGCTTCCTAGTTTTGCTGTTCTTGAAATATTTAAATCATGGACGGACAATAAAGCCTCGACAGATGCTTTAGTAGTTCAGGTATCCACTGAAAGCCCTTCATCTTTGGTCAGCCTTTGTGTAACACACTATATTTATTCGACAACTCGTCCGCTGAGTGTTTATTAGCAAAAGGAAATTTTTGATTTGCCAGAAGCAATGAATGCAGCTAAGGTAACCAAAAAGGTCCTGGGTGAAATGCATGAAGATGCTGAAAATACTTCCCATAAAATCTTTCCTGAAGCGAGTGCACTCTGTGAATTTCTTGATGTTTCCCTTACAAAATCCATAAGAGCTGGACGTCAGAAAGATAACAAAAAATTGAAGACTCCGAAAGAGTTCTATAAAAACGAAATCTTTTTCCCCTCCCGGAAAACACCTAGGGGGGCTTGGGGGAAAAGTTTGGTAAACGATGTGGTGTTGTTGGCTTTTTTGCAGCAGCTGCTGGCTGCAGCTTCTATTCCATCAAAAATATCTGTTTGGGCTTGGTTTGAGTTGATTTTTATGTGTCCGCGGGCAGGGGTTTTTTTTTGGTTGGTGGTACTCGGGGGGATAACGAGGGGGTGGAGGGTGGTGCCGCTGTGGATAATCCAAAAAAATGTGGTGCTCCCCAAGGAGGAATGAGGGACTGTGCTGAAAAATAATTTACAAAACTGGGGACATATTTGAAAAGTTTGGCTTAAGCTTGCAAATTATATCGTTGTATGTTTGAAATATTAAATAAACTTGAATTATAAAATTCAAATGTTTATACCACTATTTTTCTAAAAAATGTTACCTAAAAGCTCACTAAGCCACCCCCCCCCCCCCACAACCATTTTATGGTTGCGCTACTGAACCGAAGCAAAAAATAATCCATTCTCAAATTCCATTTGTTAGCTTGGATTGGGGGAATTTCTAGGACAGAAAAACTCTTTCACTTTATAAGTTTTATTTATTGTATGATTGGTCATTAATAGATAATAGTTACGAAGGTATGCATAACAAAATACTAATAAAATTACAAAAATATATTACCCTATCTTAGAAAAGACAAAAAACACCTGGGATCCTCTTATACCAAACATCATAACAACGATGGACCCACCAGATGTGCAATCCAGCAGTACACAAACGGCACATTCATTCTCCCACTCAAACGATGCATTTCAATGTTCTTCATTCAAACGACCACAGTTGGCATAAGAGGAGTTGAAATTTTGACGACTATATTCTTCCATTATTGCTGCACCGTCTAAAACTAACCACTAACACTTAGCTTGAGACTTCCGACCACGTTGGACCAACTCAAAATTTACTCTACAAAGCTGTGGGGGGAAGGGAAACTAATGAAGGTGAATAAATAAAAAAAAAAACATTCTCGGTGTTGTATGTGCGTGAGCAAGGTTAGGTGCTGATGAGTGTCGTAAGCTAAAATGGCTTAAAGGAGTTGAACGAAATGTTAAATGTATTACATAGATCATAATGTAGAAGCACAACTCGAAATAAAAAAAAAGGCAAATTATGTAAGTCTGATTCAAAGTTTCTTGATTCAACATGCTCCAATGATCATTAATATTAGCGTGGGGAGAAAACGGGATCCTCGTCAACAGCGTTTGTCAATTGAATTGGTTCTAATATTCCTATTTAAATATTCTTATGCCTTTGCATGCTAAAACAAAAAGCAAAGCTCAAACAAAATAAATATTCATAAGCCACTAACGAAGGAATCGTTAATTTTTAAAACAAAAAAATAAGTTGTTGTAATCTTCGCTAAAGCAACTGCGCTATACTGTCCTGTTGCTGCTTTGCTTCGGGCATACTACTTAATCCTAATTGTTCGCTGTTTGTTCATATTGGTCAGCATCAGGGAAATGTACGAAGTTAGCAGATCGTCCATTTTATATCCCAGCGATGTCTCGCACAGAAGCTTCGATCCGCGGACCAGATTCCCGATGGTCATGTGGAAGTATGTGTTGCCGGAAGACCAGTTGGAAATTCGAGTAAACGGATGAGTCACCAGAATGTCCTACGAATGAGAATGCAAAATAGTATCGAGTTTGGTACAATGCAAGGATGCGTTTACTGAATACCTTTGAGCTTGGATGGATCAGACTGACGCCATGTTTGTTGATGGCAATGAGTAGCATTTCCGGATAGTTGGGTTCAGTGGTTTGTTTAACCTCGAAAAATGCGGAGCCAAATGTGGGCCATCTGGGAAAACAAATTTGACTAGGTTAGAAATTTTCGTTCTTTTGCAAAAGTCTGTCAAGTTATTACCTGTACACTATCTTCAGGAATGTGACCTTAGCATCTTCGGGAGTCATCCCAGCATCTTGGTTGTACGCTGCAACAATTGATCGTTTCCAATCATTAGTTGTTTGCAGTTTGATAAGATCCGAGGGCACCAGTTCCCGCAGCATTTGTCTGAAAATGAAATGAATGTTCGGTTCTCAGTGAACTCTCTATTAAGATCTTACTAATTGCATCTTACGGTATTGCCTGCAGCTCTTGTTTGCTCTCTCCAAACCGCACTCGATATACCAATGCTGCCAGCTTGACGGCCTCTTCCTTCGTACACTTGTGATACCCGCGCAGCAGCTTTGGCAGCTCTTGATGGTAGTGGAATATCAGATCTGCATTCTTGTCCTTACCCGGTACCGTATTCGTCCACAGCTTCTTCATGAAGAACACCTGATAGGTGAACTGTGGATTCGTTCCGTCCCGCGTCGGTCGCGCCTTCTTGATCCAATCGGTCAGATGACGCACAAAGTCGAAGAAGAAATCTCCTTCTGGCACTGATATCACCTTGTCGGCTATTTTTACAAATAAGCTAAAACCTTCACTGGACCGCAGATTCAGTCGCTGTGAAATGTTCTGGCAGAAATCTTTCGCGCGAGTTGACGAGTCTACTTCGAATGCTTCATCCGTGTCGTCCGGAAAGTAGACCTTGTGGAATATCTGGGTAGTTTTGTGCTGGATGGCTTCCACTTCAACCTGGTGGGGTGGGTACTTTCGTTGACCATTCCGGATGGTCTTCTGCAGCCGGTGGAGTGAGTCCTGGGAAATGGGATGGCGTCGAGTTCGAAGAAAGACAGTCAGTTCTTTCAAGAGTTGCTGACTGCAGGCAAACAGCCCTGTTGAGAGCCACATCAATTCCCAACCGCGTTCCTCGGACATACGATTGCGGTTGTCGGTCAATTGTTTCATAAGTTGACAGTAGATTTCGTCTCGGAGGATTTCATGTTTGAGCGGGCCGTCGAAGATATGGTCGGTGACTTCGTTGCCGATTCGAGGTCGTTTCGATGGCAAATCTCCCATGTACTTCATGATGGCGATGAAAGCTAGACACGACTCTTCTGCTAATTCTTCCTTTGCTAGCAACTTTTTCAGCAAGGGTTGCTTGAGCGGTTCCCTCGAGTATCGCCATAGCTCATCGCCTCCACGTTTCGAGCTGAGAGTGCTAAGTGCCTTGGACATGGTACGCTTCGGAGGTGGCCTAAAGTGGTCCAATGAATAGTCGGCTAAAGTGTGCGGTCGTTCACGCGTTTCAGTCCCACCGTTCGAGTGGATTGAGTTCAACCTCTTGCCGTGATGTGCGTCTTCTACACTGAACAGAGCTAAGATGTCCGGTGGTGGTTTGGTAAGCGAAGGCAGGACGTAAACTATTTCGGCAGGGAAGTCTCCACGTTCCTGGGTACGCTCGCAACATCCTGAGAATTTGAAAGTTATGTTAGATTTGCTTGGCACTATTGTGCGGATAGCTTACCAATACACCAACCGGAATTGAGAACACTTTCACCGGTACTTTCGTCTTCCAAGATGATCAGATCTCCTTTCAGGAACGACAGAAAACTCGTGCCTTCGCCAGGAGCTTTGTAGTCCTGCAGTGCTATCACAAATTTCGAGCTGAAATAAATACAAGCATTTAGAACTTTTTTGATTGTTGCGAAAATAGACTTAAATCCGATCCTACCGTTTTTTCAATCCTTCCAAGAAGTACACTACCAGATCTCGGATGTCTTCTGCGTTTGGACTTTGGAAGGTGAATTCCTCATTGCGCACCGTCGACAGGGAGAAGGTTTGAGTAAACACCTTGTTTGTCTTTTGGCTCGATACGGCTGTGATCTCCGGGAAGGATAGTTCGAGCAGCACCTGTTCCTGGTCGTCGACCACGTAGACGCCGGTCCAGTTCACTGCTATGATGACGTCGTTCTTGGGTAGATTTGGACCGGAATTTCTGGGGGAGTAAATTAGTTATGAGGAAATTAGTGTATGTTTATCTTTGTAGTTCAGAACTACTATTTTCATTGCTTTCTACAGCAATTGATGACTTTAAATTTCTGTAAATGTGAACGCCGTTGGGATTTTCTGAGCGAAAAATCTCTGATCACGACTTCCTTCGGAAGGGAAGTAAAACCGTAGGTCCCGGCCCATGTGTTGATGGGTTCGATATGTAGGGTCCAGGTGGTGGAGTTTTCTTCCCGGCGCCTGTGGTTGTCACCACGTGAGGAAATAGGCCAATGGAAAATAAACGAATTAAAAAGAAACAAGTGACCTACGCAGCAGTTCAAGGCATAATTGTCCCATATCATTATCCACAATGTTTCCCACGGCAAATATGAAGTAGTCTTTGAACTTTTTCGGTCATTCTTAAACTCTTTCTTTTCGGTCATGTTGACAACTAAAACAAGTTGGGATGAAGTGCTTTCAATGTATTCAGAGAAGACAGAAATGTTCAGACACGTCGGAAGAACTCAAACGGTAGAATTCTCATTGCTCCTTCGGCCAATTAAAATTCAGAAATTATTTTTGTGTGTGTTCAATCTAACACCCATCGGCCGACAATGGTATTTTGGAAGAAATCTGTTTACAACAATCACTCAAGTGATCATTGGAAGCAGCATTAATCCGGGAGCTAGAAAGTGATAGCTCTACTGCAGATCCAGCAACGCATTTCAGAATGTCTGGAGAGTCACGCCCATTCCGAGGTTACTTTCACATACAATAAGCCCCGCATGTAAACATTACCGATATCATTTAAGGGCATAAGGGCACTGCAACACACTTCCAGATTTGAAAATTTTAAATTTCCAAACCAGGCATGTATTTAGTATTATTTGAAAATAAGATTTGTGTTATATAGTTAAAATCAGATAGATCTCACCCATGTCCACCTCCTCAATCACACTATCTTGTTCATTCGTAAAAATAAAAATTTCGAAGTTGATTCGAAATTCTCTCTGAAAATAAATGCATCCACTTTTAGTTGAAGCATTTCCTAGCGAATATTTATGAGTAACTGAATCTTTGACTCCAATGTGGATAAATGATGCGTTTCACACTGAAAATGAATACTCTCTATTTATATATGAACATCAAAGACCCGACAATTGTGAATACGAGGAATTCTTTAAATACAAATCTGCTAGTTACGAATTTATTAAACAAAGATTAAACAGTGTCAATTGGCAAGCAATTTTTAGGAATGAAGGAAACATCAATACCGCTGTAGATATCTTCTACAAAATTGATTGGAAATTATTTCTAAACGATGACACAGAAACACAAAAAAATCCAATCTGGTAGAACAGAAATATATTAAGTCGAAAAAAAAATCAGTATGCATTCAGAAATTGACTGATTTGAGCTATTTTTCATGCTATTACTCTGCCAGCTGGTGGTGAATCCACCTATATATGCAACGCCAATCGCAGCCAATGAGGTGTATGCAGGTGGCGAAGAGCAAGGTGTTTGTCGGTATTAGTAAAGAAAAATGTGTAAACAATCCATGATTTCGGGTAGTGACGTAATACTCCAAAAACAAGCGAATAATAACAAAGCAAGTTTAGCATCCTTTTAGTGAACAAAAAGGCATTTTTCAGACGAAACCATTAAAAAACTATACCAATTACTGAAAATATACATTCCACCTGGTCATTTGCTGCTGTTGTGAATTGTTGTTTTTGGAGATCTACGTCACGCATGTTTACAAAAAAAATGCTGTGCATCATCTCACGAACACAATGAGAGTATTTTGCATTACACTAATACAACCAAACCACTTCTTCTCCACCTGTATAGACCTCATTAAATCGCAGCACCACTGTTGTGTACAGAATAAAATGGACAGCGTTATCAGTTGATTTGCTGCAGCGTAGCCATGGTGAATACAATCAAGCAACTACGCTCGATGGTTTGTTCGTAATGCCAGCTCCACCGTGGAACTAGGAAGTTGGAGCCACCTCGCATCCGCCGGATATAGCCGATCCGGTATTTACAAAATCCTATCCCTTCTGGAGAAAGGCGGTAGTGTCGGACGGAAGCCTGGCTCCCGCCACCTGACAGTACTGCGCACTCATTAAGTGCAGTAGAAACTGAAAAGTAAGACTGACGGCAAGGTGGTCACATTGATCCACGCTTTGAGCCGACAGCTTATTTGAACCGGCCAAACAGTGAAGAAATACCTGGGCAAGATGCACATTGTTATCCAGAAGCGTCAGTCGAGGCTGGCCTTGTCTGAGCAGCAGGCAATCAACCGGAAGGAACGGCTGAACATGCTGGTGACTAACATCTTTCCGGCGAAAAGCGACATCGTGGTCATAATGGATGACGAGACCTACTTGACGCTCAACGACTGGCAGGAGATCGGGTACTTTATGTTCCCCACCAAAAAGGAGAGCGTTGACTTCAAATATCTTTCCCACACCAAGTTTCCGAGTTGACGATCAGCGTGAAGGGAATGTCCAAGCCGCTGTTCTTTCCTTCGGGGTTTGCGATGAACAGGGAGATATTCCGTACGAAGTGCCTGCCGGTAGTTGCAGCCTCCATCAAAAAGTATCAAGCAAAGGAGGATGTGGTCTTATGGCTTGATCGATCCATTGCGCTAAGAGATCACTAGAGGAGATAGACCGAAGATAAAATGTGTACAAGAAGTCCGCCAGACCTCCCCACGTCCCTCAGTTGCGACCTCTACTCTAATAATTTCGTGGTCAAAACGGAGGGAATTGATCGCCAATGCCACGAAAGAGCTGAAAAACATGCCGACATCCACCTTTTCATCGGCCATGGCTAAAGTTTCGGCCGCCGGAGCATTTCTGTAGAAGGCACGAAGTGAAGGATTTAAGGAAATTTGTTCGATTGAATTATCTTTTGTAGTTTTTTTTCGATCTTCTTTAGAAGCTGGATGCAAATCCACTGCTGGCCCCTGTTGCTATCCTGTTCATCAACCGACTACTTATGGCCCATTCACATCTTTATTTCATTAATTCACAATTGTTTGAATGATATGTTTTGCTAATTGAATTTATAGCGAAAATTTCGAATTGGATGTAAACATCGTGGAAATCTAATAGTTGTTTTAAACGAGTTAATAGTGTTTCAATTTTTCGTGACAGTCGCTATTTTGACAACCTACCCTAGCCGTAAAACGTAGTCAACGTCAAAAATGAGCCAGTCAGTAAATTGGTCAGCAAAGTATTCTTACTTAAAATCAGGCAAAAAAAAGTAGGCAGATAATGACCCGCTCTTGTACCTAATGAATATATCGTCAAAATTTGAGTCACACATTAGGATACACACAAACTTACAATAACAAAAAAACATTTCGCTGAGCAAAATGTGTTTAGCATTTGTACTACAGATCCTGATCACAGCCATTAGCCATCGAAATAGTCATACATAGGGAAACTGCCCCCATATTAATCTCATTGTTCCTATATTCATCCTACGATGAATCAAACAATTGGGCAGTTGAAGGATCGGTTTCGTTTTCTAATAATGTTTGCTTACGTTAAATAACTACAACAAACATTATTAACTAATCCTGTCACGTGTATATCGTTTTATTTCAAGTAGGATGAATTGCAAAGTGATGAGATTAATATAGGTACATCTTCCCTACCATCTACCAGAGCTGCGGCAATACACACGAGCTGGGAACAGCTTTCATCGGGTGAGATGCAGAAGCGGGAGTTTGGGCGGTGGCCCATGAACCCTCGAATGTGCAGGTTTGGGATCGAGGGCCAGTTCTTCGACATCAGCATTATTAACGTACACTCAGTACTCTTAGTACTGATGATTACAGAGAAGAATTCTACGTGTAGCTGGAGCGTGAATACGACCGCTGCCCAAGCCATGACATCAGAGCATCATTGTGGATTTCAGTGCTCAGGTTGGCTAGGATCAGGAGTATAGACCGGTGATTGGGAATTTCAGCGCACACCACCTGACCAACGACAACGGCCTTTGACTTATCAACTTCTTCTCCAGAAACACAACGGATTAGAGGCTTCGTGCCGCGAGCTGAATGTGTCGGTATAAGGATGGGAGTATTCTTACGAGCGATTGTGAGGTGACCGAAAGGTGGAGACAGCACTTCAATGAACAACATCTGGATGGAATACAGGAAGAAGACCAATAGAAGAAGACAGTGAAGGAAGTGCCGAAGGTAAGCAGCAAGTGACGGAGATGTGTCACTCCCAACGATAGGTGAAGTTAAGAATGCCATCAAGCAGCTGAAGAGCAACAAATCGGTTAGAAGAGATGGGATCGAAGCAGAACTTATCACGATGGTCCCGGACAAGACAATTGCTCGCATATACTGATAGCCAGGATTTGGTGACAGCTGCCGAAGGAGTGGAAGGGTAGGGTTGGCTGCCATCTACAAGAAGGGCGACAAACTGGACTACGTAGTAACCGCAAGCTGTATATTTTACTACTATTGCAATTTATCACCCCTATATTGCAATAGTGGCAAAATATACGGTTTGCGGTTACTTGGGTATGCGAAGAGCTGACAATAAGTTAATTCGGATTAGCAGTAAGTTGGAAATGCCAAGAAAGAAGAATGGTGATTGGTTTATCTTAGATTCTTGAAAGCTGATTCAATTTTCCGTTTGTCAAAACTCGAGTACTTTTTCAAGCAGACGTATCTGATTTTGTAAACAAAGAGGGGAAGTGAAATTCAAACGTAAGTGTTTGAGTGCTCGGCACTGAAGAAGTCTGTAAGTCGCAGACGAAATAGGCCTAACTGTCAAAATATACGCTTTCTGTAATGGAATTTAACGGAATTCGCTCGCCTTTACTAGTGATAGTTTAAAAAAGTGTTTTTTTATTTTTTAGAAAAAGTGATCAAGTGAAGTGTTAGTTTAAATTTTCCTAGTTTTAAACTGACACTTCACAGTTCCCAAACATCATCATGTTAGGGAAATATTATTCCTTGTGTTGGTGGCGCTAGTTTGCATGAAAGTGCTAATGATATCAAGAATTTAACGTTTGAGTCTTACTTCCCCTCTTTGTTTACAAAATCAGATACGTCTGTTTGAAAAAGTACTCGAGAATAGTTCAGATGAATAAATCATATGTTTCCAAAACATCATGATACGTACTTTAGAGAGAATTCTATTCACAAAATAAAGAATTCCATCTTAATGAAGATATTTCAACGTAAGAAAGTTTTGAAAAATATCCGCAAGAATAAATTAAAGCAATGCACTATGGTACGAATAGCCATGTTTTACGACAACTCGATAACTCGAAAACTATTAACTTTAGATATATAATGTCTTTGGAAAATTTAGTCTTAAAAAAGAGATCTATCTTTTGGTTTGGGTTGTGAGGTCCTCTAATGTTCATAATAAAAATTCTAGCTTGTTATTTTTTGATTTAGAGGAACTGTTGCTCGTAGATAATTGTAGATAATTTAATTTAATGAAACTTTACTAAAATAACCTAACTTCTATCTCATCTACATTTCGTTTTATAACAGTTTTTCTAACTGTCCTTAGGGTGGGACTTAAAAAAACAGTTTTTTCGTTCCAATTTTTTTTATTATTTCAAATTGAATTTGAAAACTTTGTTGAGATGACTTTTAGGACATAGAAGGATGCACATTTCGAAGATACAAGATGGTTGCTAGTATAGTATAAAAAAAGTTATAGAAATAGAAGTGTAAAAAAATATGTTTTTTCAAGATATCTCACTCACTTATTTTCAAATATTTGCAAACACAGATTACGTAAACTGAAAGTAAAAACTTCCATCTACAAGACCTATGAAAAATCGTTTGTCCCCTTATGTCCCCTTGTTGAGCAAAACTCATTTTAAAATTGGTCGTTTTGAATTATTTCTGCATAACTTTCGATCTGCAGCATAAAAAATTATCATCAAAGTGCCTAACAAGGTGAGATTTTTATAAAATTTCATGTTAACCCATCTCCATTTATTTATTAACATTTATATCACAGACAAACAGACATAACACATTGAAAATTTTGCACTACAAATCATCGTCACTAACAAACCTGCACCATCTGTTGAACACTGTGCTAACGTCAAACATAAGGGAATCCACTATGTGCGCCATCTGTGACGATACTTACAACTAAAAAACATTTGAATTGACCGAATAAGGTGTAATTGTTGAAGAAACTGTAATGGCTATTCGTACCATACTCTGAGAAAAATTTCATCGTTGTACTGACAATTAAATCATGGTCAGGATGACTATCGCATATAATGGTTTCAATAACCATGAAAATGGTCGAATTCACCACGTTCATGGCATTTTTGACTATGATCATGGTAACAAGGACTATTCCGACATTATGGAAAATGTTGCATCAACTATTTTTAATGGTAGTTTTGACCATGATCATAGTTGGTTAAAAATCACTATACTGCAATAGTCATCCTAACCCCCAATAATGGTAAAATTGACTGTCAAATTCCTCTCTGTGTAGAGCAATGTTGGAAACTGCAAATGCAATGGAATACAAAGTATGTTCTAAGGAATGTATCGAAAATAAGCTATCCACGCACATTTGCGTTGTACGCGTGTATTTGTGATGGTTTTAATGTGTTCGTCATAGCATGCAGCGTTTGACTGTCATCTTTCGTTTGTTTACTTATTTGCACGGTTTAAATTCTTCGTTTTCAAAATGCCAGGCATCGAAAAAGTCGTGAACATTAAGGTTTTGGACACATGGCGACGTGAAAAGGGTGTAACTATGCGACAATTGGCGAAGCGCTTTTGAATTCATCACGCGAGTGTAAAATCCATCATAACCAAGTTTGGGGAACACTGTTATTTGAATGAACTGCCAGGAAGAGGCAGAAAACCCGGATCTTCCAAATCTAAACTGAATCAGAAAGTGGTAGTTCTAATTCGGAAGAACAAATCAATGTCGATACGTGATTTGGCCAATAAAGCGCGACCAGCGTCGGAATGATTCAACGTATCATGAAACGGACCCTGAAGACCTACAAGAAGCAGAAAATCGCCAAACAAAGTGCAGAACAGAAGAAACACGCGGAACCTGAAGACCTACAAGAAGCAGAAAATCGCCAAACAAAGTGCAGAACAGAAGAAACACGCAGCAACAAGGGCCCGGAAATTGTATTCGCGAGTTTTGCAGCAACCGGATGCATGTATTTTGACAAACGACGAGACCTATGTCAAAGAGGACTCAAACACCCTTCCAGGTTCACAAAACTACACTGCCGTCGATGGGGAGGATGTAAGCAATGCATATAGGTCGATTCAAGTGCAGAAATTTGTTCGAAAAGTGCTGGTTTGGCAAGCAATATGTTCCTGCGATATGAAGTCTACCATTTTTTACACTACCAGAACAATCAATGCGGAAATCTATCGATCTGCGTGTCTACAGAAGAGGTTGCTGCCTTTATATCAAAAGCATAGTACCCCTACAATGTTTTGGCCGGATGTAGCGTCGGCACATTACGCCAAAACAACTCTCAATTGGCTCACGGAAAGGGTATAGATTTTGTTGAGAAAGACACCAATCCGCCAAATTGCCTCGGCTCATCGAACGCTATTGGGCGATTGTGAAGAAGGTCTTCAAAAAGACTGGTAAAGCAGCCGAGAATATGCAAGAATTCACAAAAAATTGGGCAAAGGCGTCCAAAAACTTGTCCGGAACTTGATGAAAAGTGTTCGATCAAAAATTCGCAAATTCGTGAAAGAGTAATATTAATTTCATCCGGTCTTCACAATGTTCAAGTTCAATCCCGTACAATAAAGAATCTTCCATTTATTTGAAGAAAACGTCATTTTTTTTGTAGAATTTGAAAGAAAAATTAAATTTGATCTAAATTTGAGAATATTACCCTGAAAATTCAATGTTCATCCAGATAATAAAAATTTCAATCTTCGATGAAAAAGAAATTCTTCGAAATTCTGTATCATTTTCCATCATTTGTTTTTGTTTCATTCAATGGAAATATAGAATTATTGCAGAAATTTTGTCCATTTTATAACCAAAATCTTGGTGGATCCTTAGAAAATTTTAGATAAATTCATGGATTTTTTCAGGGAAATTCAACAAACATGTTTCTGCACTGGTATCTTTCTTAATTCAGGCAATAGCGGTTATTGTCCAAAGCCCGTAAAACACCGCCACTTGGGTCACTAAAAGCTACACACTACCAAAATATCATGTAAATTTCTGTCCCCTGAGACCGACACATGCCAGCGTCCTTTAGCACATAAGAATGAGTTGAAAGAGATGAGAAAAGAAATTTAATCAAACACATCTTTTGTCGAATTGCGTATGTGTCAGTTTCAAGAGACATAATTTTACACGAAATCTTTCTTTACGTTCCCCGACTTTTTACAAACATGATTTACATCTCGTGTAAAATTCATAATTTCTAAGTGTGTAACCTAGACCAAAAATTTGGCAGAGATCGCCAAAAATTGGGATGGAATACGTACGTTTAAAGTCCAAAAGGCACCATATCGTAACGACCTACAAAATGTGGCATCAAAATCACGGGCACGCAAGCTTTCTGTCCCAGAGCACCAACGGATGCAAATATTTCGAAATCTGCCATGCAATTCATGGTTTCGTAAGTGATTTGTACGTGTGGGATGCAAAGCGTGTCATTCGTGATGACTTTAACAATGAATGGCCAAGTGTACGTAAAGAAATGTCTACAAAAACGTCTCCTTCTGTTGCTGGGGTTGCCCAAGAGCCCACCAATTTTTGGCTTGACTTGGCGTCATCCCACTACTCGAAACAAGTTCAGGAATGGTATAAGTAAACTAAGGTCAACTTCGTACCCAAGGACCTTAATCCTCCAAACACCCCTGAGTTGAGACCAATCGAAAAATATTGGGCTAACATTACGAAGCAGAAGTTACGCAAACATCCTAAGTCAGTCAAAAAGGATCAAGAATTGAAGAAAGCATGGGTCAATGTACAAAACCTTGACGGTTCTAATGTTGTACAAAATCCCTTAAGAGAAAAAAAAGTGCATTTGAAATTGGAGAGCAAGTTGAATAAAGTCAACTAGGCTAAACTTAGCAAAGATTATATATGCTTGTTTAGCCTTGTTTCTCCAAAAATTGGTTAAATATGGATTCGTGACAAATCGCTTTGTGTGATGCAAATTGCATGTGGACAACCTTTAAACTCTTACAGTTTTCGTAGAAAAATGTTGTACAGTTGTCTGTACAGGTAGCTTCCTTAATTCAGTCAGAAACGGCACATCTTCAAGGCACCTGAAGCAGTAAGTCACTAAGCCCAATTACTAGCCACAGTATAAACATTTATCGGGTTGAAATAGTTTTTTGACATTCCTGGACATACACGAGCAATTGCTCTTGCCACATATTAATATTACTTCATAAATGGTATTGACATTGACAGTTGCTTATCAATAACTATGGAAGTGTATCTAAAACACTTAATTGCGAATGAGCTTTTTGAGATAATAATTAGCTAGCTAGAAATTCCATGACGAGAAATAGAGGAAAGTTGTCTTTTCAAGAATAGGTAGTCATTCTTCTTACAGACATTGAGCATTGTTAACAAACTGTTACAAGCATTGAACATTAGCAACAAGCATTGACAACTCCTAGATTAGTTTATGACATCCTATACGGTTGATCGTCATTAATTTGTCTAAACTTTTCCATCGATATAATTTGATTGGGAATATATTTTCAAAGAAAATTTACGAAAACAGCTGACCTCGTGATTACAAATCAATCACATGATTCGGCGTCCCAACCCACAACTTGCCCATTCATATCTTACCTATACGCCTCGTAGAACCGGGAAAACAGCAGCGGCCACTTGTACTTCGCATAGCCAACTACGTCCTCCTTCACCTTCAAAGCCGCTGCCTTGTCTTTCAGGTAGTAGCTCTTCTTGTACGCCTGCAGCACCAGGGCAGCCCAACGATCGATCGCCTTCTCGATCCCCGTAAGGCAATAATCCGGAATGAAGTTCGGCAACAGCGTGTACAACCGGTCCATCGACATGTCCGTATTGTACTCGATGTAATACTGTTGAGCAGCGATCATCGCCAAGTCTTCCTCCTTATCGCATCGATATTCGCCGAACTTAACTCCACGCACCACCTGTTGGTAGATCAAATTTGTGGCCACCTGATCTTCGATGGGGTTGTGCCAAGGAGCGAAAATTTCCTTGCGGAAGAACAGCCTCCACGGAGCATTCCGTTCCTGCGCGCCTTGCTCCTTGGCGTATTGTTCGCACTGTGAGATTGCATCCATTACGTGATCGCCTCCACTTCCCAACGAAGACACCTTATCGAACAGGGCAATGTACAGAGAGAACCCGAACTGGTCTTTAAGGGCTATTTTGTCGGACAATTGGTTGCACAGTTCACGGGCTGTTGTGGCTGAATCGGCGAGAAGTGTTTTCGTGTTGCCATCCATGAAGGTGATCGGGAGCATGATAGGTTTCTTGGACTTGGTTGCCTGCAGCTCCAACCATGATGGGGGCTGATTTCGAGTTCCATTGTTAAACGTGCGCTTCAAGCGTTCCTCACAGTATGGAGCATAGCCGGGAGGACCTTCTCGAATGAACGAACGCAGGTAGTTGACAAATTTCTCCGACGGAGCAAAACATCCTACGCAAAGTGACAGAAGGATCCAGCCTCTAGCGTGCGATGATTTCGAAGGATTGTTGGTGAGTTGTTTGCAAATTTGACAGTAGATTTCGTCTCGCAGTTCCGCTCGTAGGATGCCATGGCCTATAATGAAGTGAAGCTTTTCTAGATTGGAGGTTGGTCGAGATTCAAGCCATGATTGGTAGCTATCGGCGGTGTATTCTTCGTCTTGAAGACGACGTCGTACGTCTTCACCCAGTTTGTTTTTCCGCTTCAACGTTAGCGATACGAGCTTGTGCCGGATAGATCGAGGTTTTTGTTTCATGAATGCTTCCGGATCTAGACCCATCATTTGAGCTTCCTGGAATTCCTTACTTCGAATGAAGTTTCGTCCAAGTGTGGCAGTTACTTTCGACATGACTGATGTATTGTCGCGATCCATTGTGTGATAGCGTGGTTCCGGGAGATCTCCGGTAAATCGGAGAATAGTTATCCACAGAGCTTGTGCGGCAAGTTGATCACCTTGAGTGTGCAACGGTAAGAGTGGATGTTTCAGTGGCTTGCGCGAATAGAAATGAGTGATGTTTCCTTGGAAGTATGTTGCAGCAAATTTCTGAAATTTGAACTCGGATAAGTCTTCTTCGTCTTCGGAAATTGTGTGGATTGGTCCAATAATATCTTCGTGGTTGTCTTGATTGACTGGTAGGTCGTTGAATACTGAAGTTTCACGACCACCGTGCGGAGTTGGTGCTTCACTACTGGAATCTGGCAGGAAATCGAACATTGCTTCCACAAGTTTGCTATCGTCTACCGGTTCATCCGCTTTTCTAGCAGCGTCATTGATTATATTCTTCTTGACTTCCACTTGACGTCGTTCTTCCAGTTCCTGTTCTATCTCCTTTCTCTCGATTTCATTCAACCGATCCCGGTAGTGCTGCTCAGCAATCTCCTTGGCACGTCTGTTGCCTTGGTGTTTCAACTCTTCTTCCTCCATTCTTCGTAACCTGAGTGCCTCGTGATGTCGTCGGTATTCAAGCTTCAACTTTTGATACCTATTCATAGCAATCATCCTTCGAACGTGTGACTGAATCTTTATTACGGCCCACATCTTCAGACCATATTCTCGACGCACCAAGTACCCGCGTATTCTAGCTTGCAGTCGAACGATATGTCCTCGCAGATGACGGAATCGATGACTTAACACGCGTGATCGGATCAAGGCCTGTAACCTCATATAACCGATCCTCATCTTCTTGTAGCGCTGTCGTTGTGCGTATCCCTTCCAGAATTTCTGAATAGTGATTGCCGCCTGTCTCATCCTCAAAAACCGTCGTCGATAAACCCAACCACGAATTGAACGCTGTAGAATGAGAATCTTTCTCGTCAGCACACGATCCCTTTCCTGTTCTAGGAACAAATCATGTGCATCCTTCAGAAACACCTTCGTATGACCAAGTTGATAATCAGAACGTCCCAACACCGATGCACAGATCTTCGATGTAGCTAACCGACAATCCGTTCTGTGGGCTGGTGGAATACCACTGATGAGAAAACGGTACCGCTCAACAAAGTCCTTGAATTTGTGTCGAATGGGGTATCCGGCTCGCCGAATACGAATGGTCTCCATCATACCGGAGTAACGCAACTGACGGCAACACAATGCTCGATCAAACATCATGGGCTTCTTTAGCTCATTCGGTTTGATGCATCGAATGAAGAATGGTTGGCATGAGCTGAGAGTCTTCATAAGCGAATCCAAGCTTTTCTTGAACTGAGTCGATAGAGTTGGGGTTCGCTTGCGAGTCTCAGCACCCATGCCGATATCCTCGGCGAAAACCATCTGCAAAAATCGGTTGGTTGAACTTGAAATGAGTTGCAGCAGATCAGCACTGAATGTGTCGCGGTTCTTCTCCAAGAAGCCACGCGTGTCATAGAATACGACTCCAGCAAAGTGATTCAGACCGAAGCTGGTATTGATATCCGACTTAGGTTTCAGGTAGTTACGGTGAGTTCCGTGAGTTTTGTGCAATTTGGCCAACATAGTCTGATCCGTTCCCTTCGGGAACTTGGACTCCTCATCGATCAAGGCCATTATGTTGAGTTGCTTGATGGCAATGAGATCCAGAGCGTCTTGATTATCAACGAACTCGATGTGTTGCCAGTTAATGCTCTCATGATTGTATTCTTCCTGTTCTAGTTTGAAGATATGTCGCACGAAGAACTGCTGCAGATTTTCGTTGGCAAAGTTAATGCAGAACTGCTCGAAGCTGTTATGTTTAAAGTTTTCGAATCCGAAGATATCCAGCACGCCAATTGCACTTCGGGTGGTTGACTTTGGCTTGTAGATTGCTGAGTTGATTTTCTTCACTATAAGTACGAACAATCTTCCGTAGATACCTTTCACGAAGGCATCCCTTACATCCATAGATTGATCTCGGGAGAGAGTAGACACGACCGTTTCACCATGAGCAAATAAGGTCTTTCGAGTTAGTGCATCTATAAAAGGCTGGAATGGAACCTCCAACAGATTGGCAACGCGTTCCACGTTGATGTGCTCCGGAATTTCCGTTGCATCCAGATTGTCGATCACCGTTGCTCGATAGGTGATGTTTCCCGTGTGCAGGAGGGCGGCCAACAATTTCAAGATTTCCCAAATTTCGTGATCTGAAAAACAGAGCACCTTCATTGCCGAACGAATGTCCGCAAATTCAGCAGCATCATTTCTCCCGTCACACCTGATGCAACCGCCTCCGGTTAGATAACGAAAGTCGGAAGCATGACCCAGATTCAGTTTGCGTTTCTCTTCCGTGGACAATCCGGCTAGCAAACAGTAGAAGATGTGGTAATTCCGCTCATCCGCATTCTGCGATACTATTCGAGACTTTTCCAACAGGTACTGCTCAATCTCCGCTCCCTCGATTACACCGGAATTGTTGAAGTGAATATCGATGTACTTTCCGAAGCGAGAGGAGTTGTCGTTCCTCACTGTTTTTGCGTTACCGAACGCCTCCAGGATGGGATTTGCTTCGAGAATTTGCTGCTCTATCCAGGAATGCTTCCCACTGATGGCTGCCAAATATTGGAGAATGAGCTTTGTACTTTCCGTTTTACCTGCTCCGGATTCTCCCGAGATTACGATGCACTGATCTTGGCCATAGCGTCGCATGTTCGCGTAAGAGTTGTCTCCTATGGCGAAGATGTGCGGAGGCAGTTCGCCGATCTTGCGCTCCTTATATAGTTTGATTTGATCTGCGGTGTAGATAGGGAGAATCTGGTATGGATTGACCGCTACCAGAATGGAACCGGTGTATGTCTGGAAAATAAAATAGCAATTTAGGTATTGCGCACGGGAGGTTTTCAAAATTGTATGTGTTACTTACATAGATCAAGTTATCATTGTAGCGGATGAGTAGATTTCGCAAGATGCCAGCTTCGTGCAAATCGCCGAGCGAAATCATGTCTTCCACTCCCTGGACGGACGAGGCGTGCATGGCTTTGATGCGCCGCTCGGGCGTAAGCCATAGCTCGTTCCCGTCGTCATCGCGCACCTGAATGCGCCGTCCCTCGGCCGAGACGACCCGAGCCCCAATGGCCACATCGAATTCACGTCCGGACACGGGCTCGATCCATATGTAGTCACCCTGGAAGAGAGGGAATGAACAAAAAAAAATGTAGAAGCCAATAAGTGAACTGAAGAGGACGGTCGTAAAAACGGTAAGAAGGTAAGTACATTGAAGGAGCAGCAGCAGTTAAACTTTTAATTGTTATTTATATCTATAAACTGTAGGTTGCATGCTGCAAAGTGGCACTCAATGGTTAATTTTTCTTCATCGAAAGAGAAGCCTTTATGGGCTCATTACTCGGATGAAAAGCATTTTTCTTTATTTAGCTGCGCTTATGTGAGACAGCAGTTACATAGTTACAGTGTTCTCTCTTCAACTGTCGAAGTAGTTACTTAGTTACGTATGTTGAGAAATGATTTCTTGGGGAGTGTGGTTAACTACAGTTGAGTCTCGTATAGCACGGTGGGTGGTATCATTTATCTATGCTTACTTCTAGGCTGTCTTGCAGTCAATCAAGCTGATTTTCGGCGGGTGACAAGTTTATCATAACCCCTAACTCCGTACAAAAAATCCTAATGTGCTACCTAATGTGTTACTGTGCATGTCCTGTAATAAGAGCGTTTCGTTGGAAGGAGATTCTCGCTCCTTTCCGTGGGTTTCGTGTAAGTGCTTTTGCTTACGGGTCCATATCTCCGTTTTTTAACCCTTCATACAACGGAATAGTGAAGATTTCAGGTATGTACAGTTTGATCTTGCCATTTGGAGGAACTGTACGCCATGGCAAGTCCTGCACTGGTGGTGGCTTCCTATCACATCACATCACCCCTAACTAGGTACCAAAACCCAGTTCATGAACTCTTTATTGAACTCTCGTGTGATTGATTGTGTCGAAAGCTGGGTTTTTGTGCAAGTCCGAAAGCTTTGAAGTTCCCGGAACATGAGAAATGCGGTTATCTTTCATGTTTTCAAGAGTAAGGGCTGTTCATTACAGAAAATGGACACCTGTTTATCAATGGTTTAGGATTAAAACTTAACGGAAATGTTCGCTCAGTGTGTAGAAACATTGTTGGTAACACAGTGCGTAAATACATTGTTTGGCAACATACCAGAAAAATCGAAAAAAAGTGAGAAATTTCGATGGGTCCGATCAGCTTATCAACTCGCAGATTAATTCTGCACAAATGGTTTTCCAAAAAGTTGTCGTTTCGAAAATAGGCAAAAAGTGTGAATTGCACTAAAACTGCACTGTTCAAGATTGTTCAGAAGTTTAGGGAAACGTATTCTCTTGAAGATTTTTCCGAAATCTGGACATCAGGGGGCATCAGACCAGAAAAAAGAGCTGGCAGCGGTAGGCCTTTCGAAATCGCATAAACCGTGTTCTGTTCGTGAAATTGCCAAAAAAGTGGAACTGTGCAAAAAATCAAAATGCGTAACAATATCCGAACCTTCAAGAAGCAGAAAACACCCAAAAAGACGGATTCACAGAAAACTTCTTCGAAAATACGGCCTCGGAATTTGAATGACGTTCTCCTCCAAAAGCCGAACCGGTGCATTTTGATGGACGACTAGACGTACGTCAAATGGGGTACCAGTACACTTCCGGGGCCGCAACTTTTCAACGCTGTGCAGAAGACAGATGTGCCTGATGATGTGCGATACATCCCAACCGAAAAATTTAGGGAAAAGGTTTTGGTGTGACAAGTCATTTGCTCCTGTGGCTTGAAGAGTTCTTTATGTTTCACAATCAGCGGTCAAAATTACAGAAAAGAATGCACCAACAGACGGTTTCTACCCATTTACCGAAAACACACGGGTCCTCCATAGTTTGGGTCGGATCTGCTCACTACGCTTCTGCTACGTTGGAGATGCTCAAGAAGGAAAAAGTCGATTTTGTCGAAAAATGCAAAAATTCCCCTAACTGCCTTGCACTGCGTCCTATCGAATGATACTGGGAAAAAATTAAGCGTCATCTTGAGAAAGATGGAAGAGAAGCAAGCTATGTTGACTGTTTCAAGAAAATTTGGTCAGAAGCGCTACGAAAAGTTATGGAGAAAGTTGTGCAAAATCTAATGCGAGGAATCAAGAGAAAAGTCTGAGCGTTCTTCAGAAATGAGAAGTTAATATTCAAAATCACGTTAATTTGGTCATATGTACGGTAAGTTTCATTTATATAAAGTAAACATATGATTTTTTTCGAAAATAAATATTTTCCTTTGAGTAACAGGTGTCCACTTTCTTTATTGAACAGTATTTAGACCCTGGCATTCATACAGAAAAGTCAATTGGATTCAAGTCAGGTAAATTTGCTTGTCAATCCATATTAGCAATGAATCCTGGAAAATGTTCAGCAATTTACAGTTGAGTCTGGTTCGCTATATGAGCCAGTGCGGAGTCCTGTTGGAAAACTCAAGTTTTTGAACTAAAATTATCTTGTGTCCACGGCTCAACAACATTCTGTCGACCCTTTTTCTAGTAGGTTTGTAGATTTATTTTTAATTTCTGTTTACGATATTTTCCCATTTTTCATTCACGTCCCCTTGCAGCAATGCCTTAATTCTTATCACTTGCTCCTTCTTTTTCTTGATTGTAAGATCCTGTACTTGATTGATCTTATGTCTTATGCCTCTTTTTTTGGATTCGTCGAATAGTGCGATCTGATATATGTAGATCGTTCGCCAGGCAATCCGACGCGGATTTCTTTGCAAACGCTTCTTCTCCTTTTTCACCATGGCAGTTGGTCTAGTTGCTGTGGCTTGACGTCCACCACCATATCGTTTTTTAGCTAAGCCGGTCTCGAGGTACCTTGTGATTGTACGGCTTACAAAACAGCTACACATAGTCAAACTGGCTAGCACCCAAACAATATCCTATTGTCTTTTTCCTGCTTTGAACAAAGCAATAACTGCATTACGTTTTCCTTCTAGTTCCATTTTTCAAGATCAAATACGAAAACCAGTTGGATGCCAGCTTACAGCTAAGGCTCAGGGTAACTAACGCGACAAGGGGTGGCCCGATGTAATCTTATGTGCATCCTTGTAATATGGTAGCTCTGAATGATAAGTAGCAGAAATGTAAATATGACTCGATTTGGTCACAATCAAGTTACTGCAACCAGTAATGACGGCAATGTATTGTTTAGGACACCCAAACTCGGACATTTTACGTACTCGTCGATCCGAGTCAAATTTTATATGGACCCCTGGGCCTCTGATCAAAAGTAGGATTTTCATGTGATCACATCTTTGTAAGAAGAGTAAATGAAATAAACACACACATTGTGCAAGAGAAGAGAACGAAATATTAACCGTACCGACGGCTCCCACGCAAAAAGAATCAATCACTAAAGAATATAAAGGAACTTCTCTTTGTAAGTATAAAAATCTCTGTTTTTTTTTAATCAAAAAAGTGCAAATTAGAGCCGAACACCCTTTTTCGGATGCAAAAAAAAATTTAGTTCTTTTTGTAAGTATTAAAATTTCTGTTTTTTTTAATCAAAAAAGTGCAAATCAGCCGAACACCTTTTGTCGGACAAGAAGAAAAATTTGGTAAGTTCGTTCTATTCGAAAAGTATTATTATGGAGTTGTTTGGAGTTCAAGGATTGTAAATGTCTGTTGGTGCTATTGCAGGAGACCTTATGATCCTTAACCTTGTACAAAACACTTTTTATCCACGCACTTGCCTTCGATCGACAGTTAAACGTACACTGAAACGTTTCATAATACTAGAAAATGACGATAGTATGGTTCCCAACATCTTTCGTGTGCTTGGTGCAAAAGATGTGGGTCATTGAGGTGAGTGTACCGGATTTTATCAAGCACAGTAACGGGCATAAATAAAATCCCACCATGCACCATTTCTTATTCAACTTGGTGAATTAGTATTTTTGAAAAATAACAACTGCTGTTTTCTTTTAAAAAAAACTGTCAGAACTATATAATGTACGTTCTTGATAAACATAAATAACATACATAAATACCTTCATTGCTACATTTATTTATTTTAACCATTTTATACTGATATACCCAAAACGAGTATAACAAAAACCAAATCCCCATCACAATAATTACTTCTTATGTTTAAGAAAATACTTCCTAACACTCCTCGTTAGCAATATTTTGACATTTCTGAGTATTTACATATTACATTTATTATTTTATTTACATTGGCTCAGTCAATCTGTCTTGGTAGTTTCTATATTAAGTCGTATAACTTGATTTACAGTAAAACAGAGTATAGGTGGAAAACAAATAAGTTTACAAATCCGAATTCTTGTTGTTTAAGATTATTTGAACCATAAATCACAGCGGAAGTTTGAAATTACTCGTGATGCAGTTCATGTTATTGTGACAACGTATAATGCATGGGATTCAGTCGCAGATATATTCAGAATAGGCCGTCCAAGGAAGACTGATTCACAAACAGATGAAAGATTCATCTGCGAAATTGGAAAATCAGCGAAAGTCACAGTTTGCCCAATTCAGGAACATTTCTCGATGTATTTTTCTGACAGAACAATTCATCGTAGCTGCACTAGCTGAGCATGCGTTCATGACAAGATTCACGAAACGTGATTTGTTCATCAGCAAAGTGAATAGCGGTAAACGATTGGCATTTTATCTAAAACATGTAAACAAGCCCAAGGATTATTGAAGAAATGTTTTGTGGACCGACGAATCAAAGTTTAAATTATTCTACAAAAAAGGTACGTGAACGAGTGTTTCGAAAAGAGGACGAAGGATTGCAGGACCTCCAGGACATTTGCAAGCTACAATAATGCACGGAGGTGGAAACTTGATGGTGTGGAGCTGTTTTTCCTGGCATGGTGTCAGGAATGGAAATTCAGTTCGAATTTATGGTACTATGACCGATGATAAACGTTAGTATTAAGGAGGATTTTACGAAATCTGCAGAAGAAAACTGTATTGGGAAACGATTTTGTCTATCGACAAGACAACAACCCAAAGCACACCGCTAAGAAGATCTAGGCCTTCCGTTCACGTCTAATAAAACCACACGATTAACTTCCCCTGAGTCCAGATTTAAATCCCATTGAATATTTATTGGTGATGCTGGTCCCCAATGTGATAATAGATGACGTCACTAGTAAGGACAATTATTTTGTTGCTCTTCAGCATCACCGCATCTACAGAATCTTGCTGATAGTAGGCCAAAACGTCTGCCATAAATCATCGAGGCAAATGGAGGATATACCAGTTATTGATATTGTTAACATTCTGTTATGTTTAATTTTATCCTTTTACATTTACATTTAACAGCAAAATGTGGGCTTTTATTTTTGTCGTACGGTTTTTTATACATCTATCTAAGAAGAAGTTATTTTTGTTTTGTTGGGAACTAAATCAAACTAACAAATACAACACTAAAAAACAAGTAATTTCGATACTAGTAGATAAAAAAAAATGGATGCTAAGGTAAGTGTGATCAAAATTTAACTACAAAACTTAATTTAATGTATACCCAGTGGAATAAAAAAAAATGGATGCTAAGGTAAGTGTGATCAAAATTTAACGACAAAACTTAATTTAGGGTATACCCAGTGGAACTAAATTCCTTTGAAGGGATCCCTATTACATTACTAATTTAATTTAATTTAGTTGATAACATTATTCCTGTAAGAAGTGTAAATATTTCTTGACTTAACTCTACCCATCAAATCCTGTGCAACACTTACACCATCTTTCTTACACACTTTCATCCACTCTTTCTTCGAACTCTTGTCGGTTTTAAACACCTTCCCTGTTTTCCGGAGCTTGCCCTTTACAGTCGCCAAAAAATTTTCTATTGGGCGAAGTTCTGGCGAGTTTGGCGGACTTGTCTTCTTCTCTCCACTCCATCACCGGTTTCGCGTAATGGCACGATCCCAGATCCGACTAAAACAGAGTGTCACCTTCGTGGGACCGGAGGAAGGGCAGCAGGCGCTTCTAGAGGCATTCTTCTTTATATGTTTGGCCGTTGCTAGGGCCGGTCGTTATGTACGGCTTGCTGAATTTTCCGCTCGCACAGATCACCTGCTACGCCTTCTTCTTGGCAAATTTGTTGACTTTCTTCTTCCGGAACATCGAGGCGGGATTTGCCGACGAAAAACTCCAGGCCGAGGATATGTTTGGCGTCTGCTTTAAATGTTCGTCTCGTCGTCCATTACGATACATTTCGGCTGCATCAACCTCTCACGGTATAGCTTCCTGGTTTTGTATTTCGCCACCGTATTCTGTCCGTATTATGAAGTCTGGTCCGCTTCATTGTCTGCTGGACGAACCAGACAAAAGTCTTTACTGTCTTGGGCACGTCCCAAATCGAATGTTTCGGATTGCGCTTGAAGTAATCCCTCACCTGCCTTGCGTTCACGGGGTCTGTCGTCTTTGCTTTTCTTCCGCTGCCACTGGGTCGTTTGGGTCTCATTGAACGATTTTACCATTCGGAACACAGTCGAATTGTCAATCCCCAACTTTTTCACGATCCACGTGTAGGACTGGCCTGGATTTTCCACGACCGTGCCCTTAATTTTATGCTGAAGCACTTCTTGGTTGGAATCCATCTCGATAACCACTTGACAGATTATGGCACATGTAAACATTATACTCTAAACTTGTATTACCCAAAACTTCATCAATTTTTACCCATGCCATAAAAGGTTATACATAAAAGAAAGTGTTGCATTTTTTTGGAGTACAATATTTATTCTCTTTGTTCTAGAGTAAGGCTCTTTTAGCTGTGAAAAGTAATACTCGAAAGAAAGTGTTCCAGTTTTTGGAGTCCAATCTTTATTTTCTCAGTTCTAGACTATGGTTCTTTTGGCTTTCTATCGGCAAGAAAAAGTTACCTTCTAAAATTGGAACGAATTCAATATTGTTGTCTACGTATTGCTCTTAGCTGTATACACTCAACGCATAACATGAGTCTTGAAGTTCTGTCAGCAGTAAAATCCTTCCAGAATCGGTTCTGGGAGTTCTCGCTCAGAATATGAATCAAATGTAGAGTAAAAAACGCATTTGTAATAGAAAGTTTTGAAGAAATGCTAGGCAATCTCGATGCATGAGAATTTAACACCACTACATATCGTGGGATATGTGTCTTCCGTGACCGCGTTTACTTCACCACGCTCCATTATAATTCCGCGAATTTTTATTGAAAAGTACCAACACGTCAATTCCGAAAAAAGAAAAATTCGGTGTCTTCAGTAAAAACTCTAGCACCTTTCGCAAACTTCAGGATCTGTTTTTGTTGCTGAGCTGGCAGCAATCAACTTCGCATTTGGGATGATTTCCAACATGGGCGAAGACCATTACTTCATCTTCTCGGAAAGCCGACTATTCTCGGTCGATGAAATCTAGTAAACATTTATCTTATTTCCTTTCAAAACTTAGGAAACAAATGAATGTGCTGGTTGAAAGATCCCATTTGATCACCTTTGTGTCCCTGCACATTGCTCAATCCTAGGCAATGAGAATGCGGACTCGCTCACACAGTGGGCCTTCCTGTGCGCCTGATTTGTGTGATAGACAAATTTCACACCATGAATTTTATCATTTAGTACGTCAGAGTACCCTTCCGAGCTGACAAACCGATTGCGACACTGGAGATCTAGGAAAACTGTTAAATTTCATCATTCCTATTGTTTCATCGAGGGCGTGGTTCACGTGAGCAGTGACCACCAATTAGATGCACATCTCTATTGAAATAACCTCGTGGACAGCAATCTTTGCCGGTGTGTTAACGGTTATGATGACATCGACTGTCATGCAGTCTGGCAATGTACGGATAATGAACCCGTCAGAACATGCCATTTGAATACCCTACAGGCCCAAGGAAGACAACCTTATGTTTCTGTTGTGTGTTGGTGTGTAAAGGGTGATACGGTCAAAATTTGGTCAAGGGAAAACGCGTGTAAATCGGTGAAATCGTTTATTTAAAAAATCAAATTAAATTTCTTTTTCAAGTTCAATTAGTATAAAATTCAGGAAAAATATTCAGTTAGGCTTCCGCTTTTCCAAATCCGAATTGCCGGGCCTTACGCTTGACCCCTGCCATCAGATTTTGTACAGCCACCTTGTCCACCTTCTTCGCCGCAGAAAGCCAGTTTGCCTTGAACTGCTGCTCGTCCTTAGCAGTTTTTTTGGTCTTCTTTAGGTTCCGCTTGACAATAGCCCAGTATTTCTCAATTGGGCGGAGCTCTGGCGTGTTGGGAGGGTTCTTGTCCTTGGGAACCACCTGCACGTTGTTGGCGGCGTACCACTCCATGGCCTTTTTACCGTAATGGCAAGATGCCAAATCCGGCCAAAACAGTACGGAACAACCGTGTTTCTTCAGGAAAGGCAGCAGACGTTTATTCAAACACTCTTTCACGTAAATTTCTTGGTTGACAGTCCCGGAAGCTATGAAAATGCTGCTTTTCAAGCCACAGGTACAGATGGCTTGCCAAACCAGATATTTCTTTGCGAACTTTGACAGTTTCGTGTGCTTGAAAATATCTGCTACCTTTCCCCTTCCTTTTGCTGTATAAAACTCCTGTCCCGGAAGCTTGCTCCTAGCCGGCTTTGACGTAGGTTTCTGCCGTCCAGTACCAGGCAGTCAAATTCCGTCAGCATCGTCGTAAAGAAGGCTCTTTGACTGTGCTTTGGCTGCCGTATTTTGTTTATCATTTCGATTTGGAGTCACTACTCTCTTCTTGTGTAAGTCGATATTCCGGTTTGTTTTTTGGTCTTCGATGCACGGTTGTAGACGGAAGGTCACTTTATTTGCTGTATCTTGGAGAGATAGGTTAGGGTTTGGCTCGAAATTCCCGTCATAACTCTCTTTGTTTGCCCAGTTGGTTTGGGGCTTAGGATTTCTCCCGATTCAGATTTCCAGGTTGCCGACTAACGTTTCCCGCAAACACTTTAATTACATTTGTAACGGCCGATTTGGCTACTTTTAGCGATTTTGCCAACTTTTGCGTGCGGGAGAAGCTGCTGGATTTTGGCGGATGCGGGAGTTAAAAATTTTGATATGCCAAGCTTTTGCTTGGACGGCATTTTGATAAATTTGTTGAGTGGAATTTGCACCATAGTCGTAGGAGCAACCCCTTGCATACACACACCTTCAAAAATGAGGGGTGTTCAGGATTTTTTAAATGCAAAATTGAAAAGAGAAATACAAGTCAAGTTGATACGAATAAATTTTGACTGTATCGTTCTCATATTAATTTGATGTTTTTTGTCCATTTCAGTAGTTTTCGTTTTCGTACTCCACATCTTGAAAGTTTCATCGTTGCCCAAGGGTCACCGAAGACCAAAAGGAAGTCTTGCCAATACCAAAAAAAGTATTGCTGCTGGCACATGTCCATCTCATGAACCTACAGAATTCTAATCTTCGAGGCTCAATTATCCCAAAAAAGTCACCTTTTTCAATCTCGGTGAGATAAACGTTCTAAGTTCCACAAAATGCAGACAATAACAAATAAACTGAAATAGTTAAAAAACAACATTATTATTATCCTTATTTTCAATCCTTATTGTTGAATTCATCGGGCTTTTGCTAAGCAATGGGACAGCTTCTATCCGATTTGAGTGGGTTATGATGCCTGATTTCTCCAGAAAGGATGATCTCTGCTGCTGGTTAAATCGCGTCTCTCAAACAATTTTCATAACAAAACAAATCAAGCGAAATGACAGCTGCAGTTTTGCGTGATCGAGTTCAGGAACAAAATCACATACATATATAGGTTCATAGTATCACATGCATTTATGATTAGAATGTGAGTTCTCTTGCGTGCTACGAAAATTTGGTCACGATCAACATGCGTATGCATTAAGCAATTTGTATGCATTCTCAAGCGTTCCTTGATAAAGGCGCAGCTACAAAGCAGGTGGGTTTCGATTTACGGTCTGGTCTAGTAATTTTTCGTAAAGGAACATTTCACGACCTCCTGGGCATGGTGTAGGTGATTGTATTTGCCGCACAATAACTGTAATGGTACCGTAATAGTATCGAAAGGTATTCGTTAATATTGGTGGTAACGTATTTAGAACACTACACTCAGTAGCAAAAAAAAGGCTGAGCAAAATTTTGCTTCCAAAAAACGCCATACTCAATCTCCTGTAACTTTGTCAATTATCAATATTTTTTGCTGAAAATTTGACAACATTATAACCAGTTAATAGACCTTATTTGATCAAAATTTTATGTTGATAGAATTTATAAATTTGAAGTTTTAGTAACATATGTGAAAAAAGTCGTTTTTGAACATACCAATTTCAAAAAATCTGTATTTCTGTGAAAAATTTAGGTAGCTTACTAAAAATGTCACCATAGCTTAAACAAATATAGAAAATAATGTGGACAAAATTTGAATTCTTTCCATTAAGTCGTTTTGACTACAGCTGGTGTCAAAGTTGACGCACCAACATGAGAATTTCCCTTTTTCACCCGATATTGACCATGCTGAAATATCGGTGCAAAAAAAAAAAGCCGAAATAAGGTCTATACATTAGTTATAATGTTGTCAAATTTTCAGTCAAAAATATTGATACTTGACCAAGTTATAGAAGGTTGAATATGGCGTTTTTTGGAAGCAAAATTTTTGCTCGGCTTTTTTTTTGCTACTGAGTGTATGTTGAGATTACTAAATAACCAAATTATGATAAGGGAAGGTCCATTAATAATGTAACGCAGTAATAGGGGGGGGGGGGGTGTTGGGAAAACGTGACAATCCATACAAAAAAAAATTTGAAGGTTCATATAAAAACGTGACAGGGGGGGGAGGGTTCTAAAAAGTCACTTTTTTTGCGTGACATAATTAATGAATGTTCCCTAAGCAATAGGCTTGAAAGTGAAGATAGCAAAAGAAGAAACGCACCACCCAAAAGATGGAAAAAGTTGATTTGACTGGATACTTATTATGATTCTTCAATCTTCCCGTCACATCCTACTTGTAAATAAGCTAGCATACACAACAATACATCCACGTAACAAGCAACAAAAAGAAAGCACCTTCAATTTCGTAACTTAGATTATACCGACTGCCAATGTTTACACTTGTTTCCTCGTAGTGGATATTTATGCGTCTGACTAACCTTTTTTTTTTACTCAGTTGACTACAAACTCTAGCTAACGGCATACATGTGCCGCCTTAGTACGAAGTACGTCGATTTCCATGTGCGGACGACCGACTGACGCTGGCAGAGATACTCAACTCATTTGCACCAATTGTGGTTTTAGCACGTAATCAGCGTGGGCTATACTTATATAGTTATTCTGCAGGTTTGGCTCATGCTACTGTGTGTTTTCACTTATCTTTACCATACAATGCCTTATCACGTGCACAATGGTCATGAATTATGTTGGATCATCGGATAATAATATCTGTTGAACCATGCAGTTTTATGAGAAATAAACTCGTGTTCAAATAAAGCACATAGATCTCTATCCACAAAAACCGACTACGTCAATTGATTTGTCACTCAATAAAAAAAAATACTTCGTTACCGATTGAACACGCACCGTCGTTATGCGTGAGAAAACCGTCTGCTCTGGAAAATGTGATAATGGAGCATTTAATTTATCATCCAATGAAGCGATGAAGATGGCACTGATTGCCGATTACCGACGAAATTGGATGTTTTCTGTTTTGAACAGCAATTTATCATAACGCACTGCATTTTTTTTTTTCCACTGTAACCGCCACTGAGATCAGCTCAGTTTCAGTGACAAACATCTGAAATATCCACGCGTGCCATTTTCGGTCATTTCCGCCATCAATCGATCATCCACGTATATTTACTCAACACTTCAAAACAATAACGACTAGCCACCATCAGCATCGTCGGAGCTCGCGAATCTCATCTGGGTGTACAAATTGAACATTTATGAGCCCATATTTTTATTGGCTCTCAAACCGTATTTAATGAACCGTTAAATTTTCGGCATTTTCCCTGCATTGTTACCTATCTACTACTGTTTGATGTTCGCCTCATCTACCTTTTCTTCGCTTGGCGTTTTTTTTTTTCAATTTGATTGAGGAGCCACGATAAGTGGGTTGCGCTTGTTTGCGCGAGGAAGGAGATGACTCCGAACAGATTTGCTTCTGGTTGTTCCTTCATAATTAAACGCCTTTCACTTTGAGGGTGACGCCAGCTCCGGCTTGACGATTGCTTTTATCGACTGGCGTTGTCAAATGCTCACTGCCACTTCCCCGAAAAAATAAGATCTATTAGGAATGTCAATGAGTTCCTCTATCGCAGATACATCAGTAGATTAAAAAATAAAAGTATATAAGTGTGTCAAAAAGATCATTAAAAAGAGGAATAAAAAATGCGGGAGTTTTTCAGAATTGTATTGATTGATTGTTGCTAGCTTGTTTTGAATTGTTGGTGTATAACAATTAATACAATAAACAATGAATGGCTTCAAAGAATGCTTTTTTTTAATTGAAATAATCAAAAACTACACACATGATCAAAAAAGTTGACTGAATACGTACCATGGTTAAACAAATGATAGATTTTGATTCCTCAATAAAAACATAAAAATTATGAAAATTACACCGTGTTCAATATATTATCGTACACTTTTTCTTTTTATTGTGGTCGTCTGATTAAGCCAAATATATTCCATGGGGTTTTCGGGTCTTCGAAGAAGAAAATACTCGAAAGAGCAAGTCTTGTTCTATTGCGGCACACTGGTGAGAAGTTCGTCTTTTCCGACGAAAAATTATTTGTCCTGCAGCAGTCGTACAACGTGCAGAACGGCAGATTGTGCGCTTCTACTTCAAAAAATGTTCCAAATAGCAACAGAAACGTTCAATGGTTCCAAAATGTGGCACCGGTCATGGTTTGGGGTGGAACTCGCAACGGCAAATTACCGATCATTTTCAATAAAAAAAAAGGCATTAAGGTTAACGCCATTTATTATAAAACGGAAATTTTGGAGAAAGTTGTTAAATCAAGAGTCCGGTCAACATTCGGGGATGACCATTACTTGTTCCAGCAAAATGAAGCACCATTCCACACAAAAAATCTTGTCCAGAGCTTGTGCAGAGAGAATTTTGTGTACCGAACCATCCGTACTCGTACAGTGCGGACTGCACGACTTGTTAAAGTGGTCAGGGAACGGATTAGACGAAAATCACAGCGCTCTGTACGTAAAGTGGCCGCAGATCTGAATGTTTCGAGATCGACAATGCACAATATACTGCAAAATGACCTCGGATTCCAAGCTTTCAAGAAACGTAAGGTTCGCGGAGTTTCGGAACCTTCCAAGCAGAAACGACTCGAAAGAGCAAGTCTGCTTTTGTCGCGGCACGGTGGGGAAGAATTTATCTTTTCCGACGAAAAGTTATTCGTCTTGCAACAATCCCACAATGTCCAGAACGACAGATTGTGGGCTCTCTCTCTTCGAGAACTGTTCCAGAGAGTGATAGGAATATTCCACGGTTCCAAAGTGCTGTCAGTGATGGTTTGGGGAGGAATTTGCCAGCGAGGCAAATTACCACTGGTTTTCATCGAAAAAGGCGTTAAAGTGAATGCCGTATATTATAAAACGGAAGTTTTGGAGAAAGTTGTCAAGTCATATGTACAAGAGATGTTTGGAGATGATCATTATGTGTTTCGGCAGGACGGAGCGCCATCGCATACTGCAAATCTCGTTCAGGGCTGGTGCCGAGAAAATTTGACCGACTTTTTGGACAAGAATGAATGGCCTCCCAGTTCATCAGATCTGAATCCCTTGGATTATTTCGTATGGTCATACATGCTGGCGAAGGTAAATGGCCACAGGGCGTCTAATATCGAAATGCCGATGGAAGTCGTGCGTGCCGCCTGTGACGGTTTCGAAAAACGTCTGAAGCTGGTCAAGAAGGTTAAAGGCGGTGTTATTCCAAAACATATGCTGTAGTTGATCAGTATTATATTGCAATATAATGGGTAAAGTCAAATGATCCATAAAACAATGAAATTGTCAATGATCCATAAAACAATGAATAATGAACTATAAACTAATAGAAATGATCCGTAGCAAAGCAACTTTACGCACTTAAACATATGGGTTTGATCCATAAATTATGCCTGCTTTTTTTAAGTTTGGTCACTATTTTTTTAAATTTTTGGTCCATAAAGATTGAGAAATTGATGGGCTGCAAAATGGTGAGTCGACAATGGGCAGGGAGCGTGCGTCCCCGCAAAATAGCCCTGGTCCTTACAAGTTCCTACCTCATGCTTCCACGGGTCAAGAGATGACAAAGACCGCCAGCTAAGGGTTGCGTACTTAGCTGGTAGTGCAGCCTGGGCACTGTTGTCCTTCTGACTTCAGCTAGATTGAGGAGGTGCGTGCCGAGCGTCTGTGTCCACCAAGGAGGTGCGGTCTGTCCTGGCATCGGCAGCGCGACCCGGTAAGGTAGTATGCTGAAATCTTACCCTACCACGAAAAATGGAAGTATTCTTAATACGGTCCGACGGTGCTAATTTCAGATAATAATAATTTCAGTGCTAATTTCAGGTATAATAATTTAAGATTATTTTTTCCCTCGTGGCTATGATAATGCAAGTTCGTTTACAATTGTAGCAGGACCACAATCTGCAGACATAACAAGTGTAATGGTTATTATAATTTTATATTATCACAAAACCTTCACAATATTTTTAATGCTATTTTCAGCTTCGCATTTATGCATCGTTGTGAGTCTAAGCCAACCTAACTCACGCTATGTATCATTTATGGGCCTAATGGGAAACAAAAGTTGGCGGATAAATCAAATTTCCTCATGTTTTTATTTTTATTTCTTTTTATTTCAGATTTATTAAGCTTCCGTTTTTAGGGAATAATCATATTCATAGGGAATTTATTTCGCCTTATTGTTTGCTTACATTTTCCTAGCAAAACGGCTGCCAGGAGATCAACTATGTTTCATTAGATCACATTGGAAATTTCCGTTATTTCAGAGTTTAAAGCAACTAACACCGCTGCCGAAGAGGCAAATGGCTGCATTTTATAATTATATATACATTATTTAGTATTTTATTGCAACATCGTATTATTTTCATCATTGTATATTATTAAAAACATATTGAAATTATTATTATAAATAATAAAAATAATAATTAAATTTTATCTGCTTCAAGGGTACAAGGAAGTTTGTTCCAGATAGTATAGCTATTTTTTTGTCATTGTAGCTCAAGGTTATTTTCTATTAAATTAGATCATTGGATATTATTAAAATTAATAAATGCTTTTCAATTCTGCTGATTATGACCCATATGTTATAAATAGGTACATATTTTTTATTATTTAGTATAAACTTAAATGCCATAATGCATGTTTATACTTCATTTAATTACGAAATGGTTTGGCAAAAAGGTTTCACATTCCGGAGTTACATTCAACTACCAATGATTGAGCTGTAATGAGGCACCAAGCAGCATATAATTTTCATATGTCTATCATTGTTTCAGTATTTCATCATATTGTATTATTTACAACCAGGTAGACCAGGGAAGGTAAGATTATTATTATGAAGAAAAATACTCTACATTATTATATGAACATCACTATATTATACATCAAATAAAAAGGGTTGGGAAGGGACCATCAGAGCACCGGATTGAAGCGAATTGGATGGGGAGAGTGGAATTGCCAACTCCCTGTCATTAACAATTCGTGAATTGATGGCGAGCTCTTCTACCCACTCATTGGGAAGTCCTCGCGTTTGATGGCTTGTTCGACATTAGGTTGTAGGATTCTAGCATTGGAAGGAGATTCTCATTATCCCGCGGATTACGCGTAAGTGTCTCTGCTTACGAGTCCGCCCATCCGTTTTTGGCCCTTCAGACAGTGTTAAATTGAATACAGGCAGATGTCGAACTTGATCAAATCATTCGTAGAGGACGATCCACTATCTTATGGCTGTGCCTGCAACGATGAGTGGTATCTTTTACATACATACAGAAAGATTGAGAAATTGATCCTTAACATCCCCCTTAGACTGATGCAAATTTTGAAATTTTCTCTCTCCTATGCTTTAACTATTTCAAATCCTATACTGAACAACATCTTACAATTTGAGCATATTTGATAAGAAACTAACACTAATTAGAATTTTTTATTACAAAATTACGAGTACTGTGGAGAAAGCAAACTTTTCGTTCAATAGTTATTCTTATAGAAGATTTTCTCAACTACAATTTTGCCAAACATTTGTTTTCAGAAAAACGTCCAGTAAGAATGTTCTTAAACAATTCATAAGAGATTGATAATCTTTTGGCATGATCAAACAGCTGCTCAGTCAGACACACTGAGAGTTATTCCGAGAGTCGAAGTGACGTTTGTGTAATAACCCTCACTTAATTGTAAAATGTAACATAGGGTAACGGGATGTAATGTCAGCCTAGCTCCTTCATTGGGCCTATGTACCAAATATGCCATTAATTCATCGATAATCAACAAAATCATGATGCTATCAGGATGACCGATTTATTTCGAAGCAATTGAGACATTATTAATCAATTTTTAGTTGTTCAATTCCAAGAAATTTTCGATTTCCTCTACTTTATAGACATCAGGACTTTACTGGCCAAGCTAAACAAATTATCTACATGATCTTCGAATGATCTAAATTTGGCGAAATTCAACCTATAAACCAAGTAATGCAGTCAAGATGTACAGAAAATAGTCACACGTTGTAAACTAACTGTTTACATTGGTAAAATAATAATGATTTAACAAGAAAACCGTAGACCCAATGTTAGAGTCATATGTTTTTCTATGTTACCAACTATGGCCTGTGGTATGAAATGCGTAGTAAAAATGTAATTATTGTTAAAATCTATACATATAAAAATGAATTTCTGTCTGTCTGTTTGAACCTTATAGACTCGGAGACTACTGAACCGATCGCCGTGAAATTTTGTATGAATCCCTTTTTGGGGCCAGGCAAGGTTCTTAAGATAGTAAGAGACCCCTCCTTTTTCTGAAAGGGAGTGCTCCCATACAAATGAAACATAAATTTCAGCATAACTCGAGAACTAATCAAGCAAATGGGACCAAATTTGGCATGTGGAGGTTTTTGGAGGAGAGAAATGTTTCTATGGTAGTTTGAGACCCCTCCACCATCTGAAAGGGGGGAGGAGGGGATACAAATGCAACACAAATTTCTGCATAACTCGAGAACTAGAACCACATTTGGCACATTGGCTTTTGAATGTTTCTATGGCAGCTCAAGACCCCCCCCCCCCCCCCTCTTCTAAAGGGGTGGGGCTCCCATTCAAATTAAACGCAAACTTCTGCATAACTCGAGAACTAATCAAGTAAATGAAACCACATTTAGCATAGAGTGACATAGAGTGAATTATAATGTTTTCATTATCGAATGGCCGATCAATCATATGGAAGAATCAATTAAGTGTTTCTACGCAGTTATATTATAGTTTGTTTTAGAAAATTTTGTGTTGGGTAGAGCGAATACAGTTGGCAACTTTTTAAATCAGACTATCCGAAAAATGAAACCCCGTAAGAAGACTACATTTAATAACAAATCTATCGAATGGGATGCAGTTGCATCCATCAATAGACCCAACTTTTCGTGATACCTATATACTATCAAATGGCTTATTAAACTCATTTAAGCAAATGTATAACTAGTTAAATATCGCTTCCAGCTCAAATACTTTATGTGTTATAACAAAACATGTAATCGATCGTTGCATATTAGGCTGAGTCAAGGGACACATACCCCAGTAGCCAAGAGCTAGAAATACCAATGTTGCCTGCTGAACAGTTGAGGATTGAAGAACTAAGACGGTAGAAAGCGATCGATGTTTCCGATATCGTCTTCAAGCAAACGACTGATTTGCTCGGTATAATGCAAACGGAGGATATTTTTTGTAGTTATGTCCGACGAGCGATAGTGAGTTGGACGGCTAGCGATTGCCCGGTATAATTTTATAAAAAATATCTGAAATAACCGTTTGATCACGTCTTTAATTTAACCTGTAGTTCTTTACGTACGCGAGTGCTCTTTGAGATCGCAAAATTAAGTCAACTTTCTGAAAAATTGCAAATCTTCTCCAACGCGATCCTTCTTTTACAGCAACATTTAAACCGCATAGCTAAAGTAACGGACATGTTCATAAATCTGAGTAGTAGCGCAGTCAAGGATTGACTTCCCCGTAGCCAAAATTGAAAAACAAAAATTAATCCAAAATTGGAATAATTCGGAATAAACTTATGATCGGCATTCCAAAGTGTATGGTAATGTCGTATTACCGCACCAAGCAGCAGATTGTTGTCGACTATACCATCAATGGTGTCGTTCTTCATAGAACCGACCAGGTCGGCGATTTCGGTGTTCTACTGGTTCATAAATTAACGTTTACCTCCACCGCTTTGCTGTGATCTCTACGGCAAATCGCCAGCTAGGGTTTGTGTTCAAAATCTCAAGAGTCTTCACTGACCCGTATTGCCTGAAAGCTCTCTATTGCACACTGGTACGACAGATATTTGAAAATGTCGCCGTGGTCTGCCTTCGTTATCAACTGACTTGGACTCCGCAAAATCTCTCGCCGTATTCAGATCACTGCAATCTGCTGCAATTGTATACTTTGGAACGCCAACGGAAAAATCAACAAGCGGTTTTTGTTGCAAAAGTTTTGAACGGAGAAGTCGACTGCTCGAGGCTTCTCTCTCAACTGAACATCCGAGTGCCACCGAGAGCATTTCGGAGTGAAACTCTTCTCCAACCAGGATTTCATCGAACAGCGTTTGGTAACAACGAACCACTCGTATTTGTAATGCTCGAATTTTTTAATTTTAAGTTTTTGTCATGTAAACAATATGTCCAACGAGCTAAGATGAATAAATAAAAATCTAAATTGCAAATTACGAATGAATGTAGTTCCACTTTGTCTGAGAATATATCGTCAAAGATTTTCAAAAATCCAAAAATTATTGTTGTCACTTAAAAAAAACGATATAAATCTAAATTGTGAAACAATATTTCATCTTTTTTGCTTGAAATCCTGAAAATTATCATCAATCTTACTAAGCGTGCGCGCATCTCCCTCTCAGATAAAGTCGCACCCCTCGGGTTAAGCATTGGTTGTCTTTGCCAACGTACGCCGTTGATGATTTACGATAAAATAATACTTCATAGCAACTGAGTTATTTTAAACCATTCAATAGTTATATAAATGCCTTTTTCATCGATTTCACAGTAAAAACTCTAAATGGTAATTTTCATGCCTTGACGTAAATGTAGGTCATGAAACATAAAATGAAAGTTTTTTTTAAAGCTCGAATCGAAAATATTATTTTAAATACGCTCTTTGCTATATTTGACTTTACAATTGAAGTAATTGAAGTGCTGTATTGGAACAAACAGATAAATTGATCAAAACAAAAACATGTTATTTCAAATTCATTCACTTGAAAACAAATTCTCGAGTACTTTTTCAAACAGACGTATCTGATTTTGAAAACAAAGAGGGGAAGGGAGATTCAAACGTAAGTTTCTCAAAATTTTCAGTACCATCATGTTAGGGAAATGATATTCTTTGTGTTGGTGGCCCTAGTTTGCATGAAACTGAAAATTCACTGGTCAAGTTCAACTTGTTCGGCCTTGAGTTCAACCACTCACCGCAGACGATCGAAGAACACATCGTTCAAGGCCTGCAGGTGCTCTTGTACTATTTTATCCCACGCTGCCGCCAGATGATGCTACAGGACTTCCACATTTTCATGTTTTTTAGAGCCGACGTTGGCCTCCAACATACTTCAGACAGCGAAGTCCATAGGGTTCAAGTCCGGCGAACTCGCCGGTCTCTTTGAGCTCGAAATGAACCCTGTAAAATGTTCCGCAATCCAGAGTTGGGTTTTAATCGCTTTGTGAGCCAGCACCGAGTTCTGTTGGAAAACCCAATCCCTGGAACCAAAATGACGACCTACCCGACGTTCTGTAGAACTAGTTACCTGTATGTATTCTGGTTGATCTCCACTGCTTCAGGGACAAAAAAACATCGGAGTCCGGTCATCACGGATGATTCCGGACCAAACCATCACCGATGCTGGTTTCTGTCACCTGGTGGCCGTCAGCACGTCGGCATGGGTTCGTGGTTTTTCTGGCAGCTACCATATGTCGTTCTGCTTAATCACGAACTGCTGTACGGTGAAGATTTCCTCGTCGGTACACAAGAAATGTTTTAACCTTCCTTCCGCGGCCCTCTTCAAGAGCACCTTCGCTCTTTTTACCCGTGCTTGTTTCTACCTCGTCGAAAGGTCTTGAACCTGCTGGATCTTGTAGGGCTTGATTTCAAGTTTATCTTTCAGGATCCAACGGAGACTTTGATCCGATATGTTGAGATCCTCCGCCAATTTATGGCACTACGTGGAGGATTTCTCTTAAGGGAACGTCGAGTCTCTCGTGATGGACATACAGAAAATCATATCGACATCACCTGCATCAGGCCGAAAATGGAGATGGAGCCTTCTTGATGTCCGTTATAAACGCAGCACTAGCTTCTAATCGGCGAAATCTGCCTATGCATTGCATGTATCCAGCGACAGGAAGAGAGGCTCGGGCTGCGGTTTAACATACGCTGACTCGAAGATCCAGCTACGAAAAAATCGTTCGTTGAAGAACTTGAGGATCGAGCAGCGGTTGTTCCGGAAGGTGACAACGTGGAAGAGTAGTGGATGGCCGTCAAAAATGCCTTATCGAGACAATCGAAAATAAGCTGGGTGAACAAAGTACAAAGAGAGTGGCTCACTGGTGAAACCAGAAGGAAGATTGCGAGACGTTGAGAAGAAAAAGCCACAATAGAGTGGGTGAGAACCAGAGCAACCAAATACCAAACCCCTTAAGGGTTTCCGGCCTCACTCGCGTCAACTCCGAGGCCCAATCACTGCAGGAGATCGAACCAGCTATCCAAATCATGAAATCCAATAAGACTCCGGGGTCGATCGCATATCGGCAGAGATGCCCATGCCATCCGCACAAATAATACATTAACTGTTCTGTAATATCTGGGACACCGTAATTATTCCAGCCTACTGAATGCAGGGCGTCATAGTGAAGGTCCCTAAGAAGAGGGATATGACTGTTTGCGAGGCATCATGTAATTGTGTATTGTTCTCAAACTTTTGTGCAAAGTTCTTCTGAATCGGATACAGGAGAAGATCGACGCCACTCTCCGAAGGCAGCAGGCAGGATTCCGTGCCGGATATCGTGTGTACACCATAAAGTCACGCTCCGAATAATTCTGAAGCAGGTCAACGAATTCTAAAAGTCCCTCTATTTGGTATTCATTGACTTCAAAATATCTTTGGGCCGGTTCATAAACCACGTAGACTTATTTTTGAAAATCTCAGACCCCCCCCTCCAACCTCGTAGCCTATTCTCCATAAAAAATTTTGAGATTTTGTATGGAGCGTAGACTTTGGTCAAACCCCCCTCCCCCCAAAAAAGTCTACGTGGTTTATGGATAGCCCCTTTCGGCAGACTCAAATACGAAAATTTTGAGAACACCCTGAGACACAAAGGAGTCCCGGATAAAATCATTAACCTCATCGAGGCGCTGTACAAGGCTTATAAGTGCAAAGTCTTGCATAATTGAACCTTGCCCGACCCTATACGGGTAGTTGCCGGTGTGAGGCATGGATGTTTACTATCGCCGCTACTGTTTCTCATAGTAATCGGCGAGACTATGGGAGATGCTATTGACCGTGTATCGAACCAGGGGCTGCTTTGACAACCTATTATTATGAAGCAACTCACCGACTTCGTTTTCGCAGATGACGTGGCTGGCAACGGTCTCACCATCAATGTTAACAAGACTGAGTAAATTGTAGGATGTCTACACGAACAACCGTTCCAACATTTAGGGAACGGTGCAAATATCCTGGCAGCCAGATAGCGTCGAAGGTTATGGCTGCATTTGCGAGTCTACAAAATGTATGGAGATCAAAACAGATATTTCAAAGCACCAAAATTCGAATTTTCAATTCAAACGTGAAGTCCGTGCTGTTTACGCCAGCGGGACGTTGTGTGTATCAGCGGAGAGCACTCAAAAACTGCAGGTCTTTATCAACCAATGTTTGCGGTGTATAAATCGTCTCTGGTGGCCTCACAACTGGATCTTGAATGCGGAGGTCCATGTCGATATCAACAGAAATTCGAGAACGAAAGTGGAGGTGATCCGGCCACACACAATAAAGACGAAATCTGCAAGCAAGCGCTGGATTGGAACCCAACAGGAAATCGCAGAAGAGACAGACCCAGAGCTTCGTGGTGTCACCCAGGTCAAAGCTAAAGCGAGTAGCCACCCAGGATGGAAATCTTTCACGTTTGCCCTATGCCACCCCAGGGGTTGGAATAGAGACATTCAGCTTGAGGCTTGCTCGTCACGCCAGGGAGACGACATGGCTCCTACATATCGAACCCATCAACACATGAGCCGGGACCAAAGGCTTTACTTCCTTCCGAAGGTAAACGTGATCATAGATTTTTGATCTCAGAATGAAAACAATGAATTGTCATGAGGGATTTTTCCTTTTTTTTTTTTTTAATTTCTAAACTTTAAGTTCGCTAACATGCCTAGTTGAAGTATCTTCCATCTTTGAATTAAGAACAGAAAGCGATTCCAAGCAATCAGATGCAAAAAAAAAAACAATTAGTCAGCTTAGGTACCAATCGGCCTAATGACCCATTGGACATCAGCCCTAATGGCGTTCGACCCAATGTCGTTCGGCTTAATGGCATTCGGCCTAATGACCCATCAGCCATCAAACCATCAAGGTTAGGTTCCGGCAAACTAGAACCAAAAATAGAGTAATGCCATTTGGTAGTTGTGTCATTAACTTTGATGCCGATTATATTTATTTCAACGTATTCCGAGCGTTTAAAATTATAATTCATTTCACAAAAAGCAGCATCTTGTAAGAAGTAGTTCTAACAAAGACGAGTTTTTGTATACAACATTATCGACAATGTATGGAATGTCCCAGAACTTAACACGATCTATATGGTAAATTTGTAAGTTTTGTAACGCTCTATTTATGATATTGAACAGAAATTCACATTGCTTTTTCGAGCTGCGTAGTTCAAGCATATATTTAGATGAGTGAGATTATAGTATTTCATATGTATTCAGATCTTGATTCACTTACCCGTGTAACGATAACCATCTTGTCGCCACATTGACTTTCGATTTAATCTGTAAAAAAACACAAAATAAAGCATAATTATTCATCACAATCAACACAGGTATCAACCTACATAAAGATACTAAATTCTTAAGACAAATAAACACAATCGGAAATCTCACCACCAAAAGGGAAAGAAACGCCTGTGAGAACAAAATACAAGAAAACTAAGCCCTAGTTCATAATCAAAACAAAGGGAAAGTCGGTTGGCAGTATTATTTCTGATTGTATTTCACACGACAAAAACTAAAGTGGGAAACACGGCAGCTAAACGAAAGCAAACAACTAAACCGGAGGTTGGTAGGTGGTGCCAGCATGGATTACTGTAATCATAATTTTAATCTCGCGCACAAAATTCACCCTATCTTACTCTTGCACAGCGATTCAACGTTTGTACAACGTGTCGGAATGATAGCTCATTCTTAGTGTCTCACCTTATTTTATGACTACTGTGTTGTAGCAGCGGTCCGCTTGTCTATGTTATTAACTTTCAACAACCTGTATCGTTGACCGTAATAGCCCTTTCATTTCAATCGTGCTAGAAAGTCTTTGGCAATCCGATGAAAGAACAGCGACGTACCTACATCTAGTGTTTGAGACAAAATAAACATTTCAAAGCAGGAAACATAGATCTCTAGATGGTGTTAAGCACTGTTTGCGGCAGGAGAAATATCGTGTGAAATCGTATGAACCGGTGGAAATCTAAACAAATAGAAACAACAAACACCAATGGATGAATGTGAATCGGTATGACTGTTTGACACCAATTTGAGCAATCGTGCCAAATAATTATTGCTTACTATTGTATCAGATTTGTATCAACATGTAGGTTACTCAACCTTTGATCCATCAAAACTATGATCATTTTACTAACAAAGTACGATGACCTAATTTGAATGATAAACCCAAAAGATGTTACGCTAAAATCGTGCAAAAAAAATGAAATCCAGGCATAAACGTAAACACAAAAAATTCACTCGTCGACCGACTTGTGCCCATGCAGACAGCGGAGAATACAAAATAAAATACAAACCAAAAGCTCTCAAGAAAATCAAAGTAAAAACATAAAATGTAAAATGATATACTAAGTACCGCTATGTTTAATGATCTCTTCATTTTATTTCCTCCATACGTGCATGAATATGTGTACAATGTACATCATCTATGTCCAACAACGCAACACATATGCTTATGAATTCCCCCACACATGCGCCCTGTCTTTCTCGATCTGCAAAGCATACCAAACGCTGTTTACGTGTACGATCATCGCTTTTCCCCATAAAGTTCCGTCGTCGAGTTTTGTATGTATTGGTACGAGGATTACCCATATGATCAGCTCCTTCCTCATCCCAGAATGGAACACTGTCTGACAGATCTACCGAACGAGTGGTTGATCGTGAGTGTCCATCTCTCACAACCTCGGATCTCGCGAGATGATGCCGCAAATGGGGAGAAAAAAGAAAATCCTACATTGCGTGTGTTTAATAAGCTGCTTAACAGACTAACTCACGGACGGACGGTTGAGTGGTGTGACGCTGACCGCTGGCCGGCTGCGTTAGTCCACTGAAATAGAACGAACGTGCAACGAGCCATGGATAAACTGGTTCAAGGTGTATAAGGAACATAGGTGATATATATGGGTGATTTCAGTGAATGATATATAAAATTTATGATTTTTTTGTTAATTTTTTTTAGCAACATCCAAAATATAAATTTGAAGTGTAGCTAACAGTATTGACGCATGAAAACAAAAATAAAAAAATTAAAAGAAACTTAATTTTTTGATCTGAACTTCTATTGCTATGTTGACTTGAAGAAAAATTGACTGTTTAAAATTCAGAGAGCTGCTACCACTGATTAACGCGAAACAAAGAAGCTGTGTTACAATTTGATAATTTTATTGAATTATTTCGTTGGGTTCTATTTCCAAAAAAAATTTATGAAATGTCAGTAATGCGACAAAAAAAAATATAACAATAGAGAGAAAAACGATAAAAATCCAATGCTAGCTTACTTTAACTGGTCCAACGTCCCACTAAGACCGCACGTACGTTACAATGTTTCGCAATGAAACTGAGTTGAGGACTGCTTATCTCCAGTTTCTCGAGTTTCCCCAACTTCCAAGATCTTGCTCCACTTGAGTTAACTACCCAGGTAACCAATAAGCATGAGCATATGCAGTAAATCAACCCTAAATCTGCATTTCAGATGCTACAAGCATTATATTCGCATTATATCAGCATCTTGAATGCTATCTGTTGTAAAGTTGAATTTCAAATGCTATTTAAATGCTTGTAGCCTGTTATAAGCATATCGAATGCAAAATAGCATTAATGAAGCATTATCATAACATTGCAGTAAAGCAGCCGTATATAGGGCCAAAAGTGGCATTTATGTTGCATTTAAGGAAACTTAACTGCTATATAGGCTGCCGTTAAGATGCGTTGGAAGTGCTTATTGGTTACCTGGGTATCTTCCTCGCTGTGTACTTCTACGTATGTATTGTTCGAGCCGAATTCGAGGCAAACATATTTTTTTGCGGGATTGTTGTACGGCATTCTAAGAACATGTCCCACCCATTGTATCCGTCCGGCTTAGGAGTCTTTCAGGGTACTGTGTTCACCATAGATTAGCGCCAGCTCTGGCGTGTTGGGAGGGTTCTTGTCCTTGGGCACCACTTGAACGATGTTGGCAGCAGACCACTCCATGGCCTTTTTTCCGTAATGGCAAGATGCCCAATCCGGCCAAAATAGAACGGAACAATAGTGTCGCTTGAGGAATGGCAGTAGACGTTTTTGTAGGCACTCGCTCAGATAAATTTCCTGGTTGACGGTTCCGGTCGCAATGTAAACACACACTTACAAACCAGATATTTCTGCATATTCTTGTCTGTCGACAAACGTTCACCGAACACTTTTAATACGTTGGTAACAGTTGATTTGGCCACTCAACAATTTTGCCAAATTGGCGTGAGAGTAGTTTGGATTATCGCCATGTACGTGCAAAATTTTGATGCGTTGCTTCTCTTCCTTCGACGACATTTTGATAACTGAAGTGCTAATCTCAAAATCATAATAGAGGCAAATCCCATTGAAAATCTTTGGGGAAGACCAAAAATTTGGCCAGACGGGTGTACAGTAGCCTAGAAACAAATTTAAATTCCATTTCCCCTTTGATTTTTGAGAACCTTTGGGCTCCTATGATAACTGTGCAAAATTTCAGCTCGAACGTTTATTTTAGCGCTCGTGGTTTTAATTTCCATAGGATTTTCTATGGGGAAACTTACTTTTTCAAAGAATAATCTGGCGAGGTGACCCGTTATCCTCTAAAAATATTTCAATACAATCATTCTCTGGGAAATCTTCCAAGGAAACTTTTCTTCCAAGACCGCAAAGCAATTCGACGCTTGTGGAAAATGTTATTCAGCTAATACTAATTACTATCCAAAAGAACGGCTTATTGGACTGTTTTTTCTAGCAGCACTGCCATCTGCAGCATCCCTAGCAAAGTATAATAACAAACTGATATCAAATAAGAAACAAGTTTGGTTATCTAAGATATCATTTTGAACTCACCTCTTATCGCATAACAAAATTAGTTATCAACATTGAATAGTTCTGTTATCATCAATGTTATCAATTTTTAAAGACGATTTTTGACGAAAGTTACTGAATATTACCAGCATGCTGAAGAATTCTGAATATCACAAGCATGTCATGGATATGAAATTGAGCTTTTCGCCAGAAGCAGTCTTTCAATTATTAGTGTATGAATTTGATATCATGTTGATAACATAATTTGAAATTATCTCAAGTAATTTGTTCATATCACAAAATTTGTTATCAAAATGAACTCAATGATAATAAAACGATTTAATGTTGTGATATCCAACGAATATTAATTAGTTATCCTTTTTGTTATTCATCATGATTATCAAAAAGTGACAAACAGATATTAGAACTTGTTATCTCTTTGGTATAAACCTTTGCTTGGGATGACCTGCAGCCTGCTGCTGTCTGCACAAAGCAACCACGTGTTGTGGGGCGTTCAGTCAGCATGGAGGTAAGCCGATATCATGCGCATAGAAAAGTTTGACAGTTGACACCGTTTGAACAAAATTACACAAAGCTTCCGCTCGAATTATAAACTGATGCTTGAAGAATATGGAAGAGTTAACAGCAAAACAATGTTTGCGACCAAAAGCGTCAATTTTTTTTTGTCCCAGTTTTGAACGCGTTCAGAGCAAATAGATTGCCAACAAAGATGGATTGCCTCAAGTGATGTTTTATTATAATTAATTGAAGCATTATGCCATCCCGGAGTGCATCAAAGAAGTGGCTGAAATGGTTAAAGTTAAAATGTATTGGTTACACGACTAAACGCGTCATTAAGGTGCAAATGAGTCTGTAGAAGTTGTACGAAAAATGGCGTAGCAAAGCGAAAACTTTTTGAAAACTGTCCGCTCCTAGTGCTGTGCCATGCGGGGAAAGTGGGAATCAGAATGGAATGTGGCCCTTGCTTTTTTCAAAGTTGAAATCAACGAAAAAGTAAAGATGGTTGCCGCTTTGAATAAGCGATGATCAACGATGATAAAGTTCACGCCAGAGCTAGTAAGATCAGCGACGACCATTCGACCCTTTCGGACTTTGTTACTGAGGCTTCAAAAGAGTTCTTTTTTTGTGATGAACATCTCCACCGATTTTATCGGTGAAACCCCAGAAAATTGGGAATCTAATGAAGAATATTTAAGAGGTAAGCAAGTTATGGTAAAAACAGTCCAATGAGCCGTTCGTTTGGATAGTAATCAGTAATAGCTAAATAACTCTTTCCACAAGCGACAAATTGCTTTGCGGTCTTGGAAGAAAAGTTTTCTTTGGAGATTTCCCAGAGATTGATTGGATTGAAATATTTTTAGAAGACAACGGGTCTTCTCGCCAGATTTTTCTTTGAAATAGTATGTTTCCCCATAGAAAATCCTATGGAAAATTAAAACCGCGAGCGCTAAAATATAGTTTCACCGATCGACCTGAAATTTTGCACAGTTATTATAGGACCTCAAAGGCTCTCAAAAATCAAGAAGGGCGGAATTTTTTTTCTTTCATATGTCCGTGTCCCAAGCTAGTGTCCAGCAGAGGAAGACAGTTTGAAAGGTTTCGAGAGCTCCAAGCGGCCATAAGAGAAGAATGGCGAAAGATACCATTGAACATGCTACAGAAACTGGTTATTTCGATGCCGCAACGAATTTTTGAAATAATTCTGAAAAATGGTAAACAAAATAAGTACTTATTGTAGGTTTAAAGATGATTATCATGCTTCAATAAAAAAAAATTACGCTGCGCTCATAGGAATTTCCCATCCCAAAAAATGATTTAATTCCTCAGTTAACAGTTAAAGTTCTTTGGAACAGAACAAAAGCTGTTTTATAAAAATAACGCATCTCATGACCCACTAACGTAAACAATTAAAACATACGGCATTTAACCTTTGAATCGAAAAACTGATAATGCGCATATACACAGAAAAAAAAACTTTTAGTAAAAACTACCATTTTACCCGACTAACGACTGCTCCAGATAAGCACACCTTATATTAACGGTCACTTTGAATATACCTAATGAAATAATTCAACATGTTTTGACTGCGTCCTTTTGTTTGCACATTTCTGAATGACATAGCATCAGAAAACAGCTCAGTTTTGTGTTGCCTATATCTCTCCTGGAGAAAATTGGCCAAGGAAGAGGGTGTAAGCATCAGAGCGGTACGATCTGCGATTCGAAAATATAGAGAACAGTGTACGTTTGAAGAAGTGCCGAAGAGTGGTCGGAAATCCGGTCCTGTTAGTCCGGATATCGATAAAAAGATCAGGGATGCCTACAAGCGAAAACCAGCGACTTCCGTTCGGGATGTTGTGAAAAAACTAGGAACCTCGTCGAGTAACGTCATGCGTGCCAAAGAAAGACTTGGGCTAAAAACATACCGGAAGCCGAAAAAACCCAAAATGAACCCAAAACAGGTCGCGTCCGTGAAACCACGGGCTCGCAAACTCTACGATTCATTATTGTGTCGAAATTCTGGGTGTATAATAATGGACGATGAAACGTATTTGAAACTAGATTACAAAACGCTTCCCGGACCACAATTCTATACTGTAAGCGAAGACAAAGACATCCCCGAAACGGAGAAGGCAATTTTTACCGAAAAATTCGGTAAGAAGGTTATGGTTTGGCAGGCAATATGCGAGTGTGGTAAAACATCTAGTCCGTACATCACAACGGAGACGATGAACACTCAGAAATACGTTAAGGAATGTCTCCAGAAGCGATTATTGCCGATGATCAGGCAGCACGAAGGTCAAGTAGCGTTTTGGCCTGATTTGGCGTCATGCCATTACGCAAAGGATACTTTAGAATGGTACAAAAGTCAAAATGTATGTTTCGTGCCGAAAGACGTGAATCCGCCGAACTGCCCGGAGGCACGGCCAATCGAGACTTTTTGGGCTTTAACCAAAGCAAAGCTTCGAAAATTCATAAAACCAGCGGACGACATCCAAAAATTTAAAAAAGATTGGCCAAAAATGGTCAAAATGGTGGGAAGTACCACTGTGCAGAAGCTAATGGGTCATGTTCGAGGAAAAGTTAGGAGTCTTGGCTATGATTAAATATTTTGATTAAACGATAGTAAAATATCATATAAAACACAAATACAAATATGATTTGCCAAATAAAATTATTAAAACTAAAAAACATGACCTTTTGTTATTTTGAAAGTGTGCATATACTTTCTGGAACAGTCTATATGCCTATTTTCAAAACTATCATGAAATTTCAGTCAAATTTACTACGTTTATGGTACAACCTTCAACATTTGTGGTATATTTGACAGACCTCATATTGATATCTACCGCACCATGGTTGATCTAATCGCAGGCATGGTAAAATCAAACGCATTTATAGTCAGGTGAAAATTGTTGGTATTTGCGCTTAATTTAACCCTCGAAATGGTTGTCTATAGCGGTTTTTTTTTGCGTGTAGGAATTTTTAGCTTTGTACTAGAAATTCTTGCAGGTAATTTTCTATTTTTCAGCCGTTCAAACGCATGAAGCCTAATCATTTACTCGAATACTTAATTTATCCTTACCCAAAAAGTAATGGATATATAACAGCTACTTAAAGTGGTATAACTGACAAAAGTATATTTAATCCTAATTGACAATCCCAAAAACGATCATAACGTCGCTTTACACCAACAACTTGCTAACTCGCAATTTGACCTTAACGCTCACACCCACTTCTGTCTGTTGTTCGTCCATTTTTTTTGCAGTTTCCTCTCATGAATACAAACTTTTTTTTCTACTGTTTATGCCCAAAACGAAGAACCAACCCTGGCAACTTTTCAAGATCTCCCACCAGGCTGTGGTGTGGCGCAATGAAATCGAAACTGCCGTCAAACTTCTTCTTCCCGCCGGCGGCTACGACACTCGTCTAATATCGTTTGAATGTTGCACATGGGACTGCGCAGTTCATTCCAACCGAGAAAGATGAAAAACCCCATTTAATAGAAATTAAAACAACACTCATTTCCTCCGAAAAAATGATGCAATTTTGTTGCTTTTTGCTACCCGCCGCTGGCTCTTCATGCCGTCACTGGGGCTGTTGTAACCAACGTCAACGCTGCTTTGTAACCGAGTAGACGAAAAAACCAGGCTTCATTATTTCGTCAATTTATATGGCCGCTTAGTTCGTTGCTGCTCCGCCTCTCCTTTGCCTTCAATAGAAGAAGCTCTGCCAATCTTTACAACCACAACAACAACAGCGACGTCTAACGGTCAGATTACATGATTGCTTTTCTCAGCACATTATTTGTCGCAAATGGAGCTGTTTTACCTAAGTTTATGCATGTTTCATCTGAATTTATTTCCCATTCAAAATTTACTCCATCTTAATAAGCCCTTAAATGACTCAATCGAAAATACCTTGTTGAAGCGACGAACTCCTATCCTCCGGGCAATTCAAGATCAATGGCATGTACCTATACTACATTGCACGATAGGTCGCCCCATGCATACGCCTTCAGTTTTAGGGCCCACATGAGGAGGAAATATGATAAACATAACTTCACTTCCACCTATTATGCGATGAACGGTTCACAGCGGCATTGATGGCATGTAATAGGAAGACTCAAAAGAAGAAAATAAATCATCAGTAGTCAGTACAGTCGGTAGTCAATGGTAAAAAAAAGCTGCCGACGAACTATTCGTCTATCGGATGCCTGCCGATGTAGCTGTTGTCGTCGAAGGCGGTTGAGCTCGGGGGCTCATATTACCGACATGATGTAAACGGAGAACTTTTACAATGCCTCGACGTAATCGGATTTTCGCAGTACTGAAGAAAAAAAAACAATAGGCTCCGGGCCGGCTCGAGGGTAGGTTGGTAAGCATGCGGTTCCGTGCTTGGAGTTGGAAGTTCCAACACCTTTCAATTTCATGTTATCAATAAGGTGTGCACTGAAAGCTAAAAAATAGATGAAAGGTTTTACTTATTTTCAATTTGCACCAGCGTCATAAAAATCCTAAACTTACAATTAATCGTTTTCGAAATCACGAAAAAGTTTGATTTGTTGATCGAATACTAATATCGCAGTGCCATCGTGGAAAAAAAACACGCCTCAAAACATGTGCAACATTCCACAACCGGACGATGATGTTTGCATAAATTTCCTCTTTCACCTGGCTCAAACCCATTGGATACTGGACTGACAGTTTCAAGTTTTGAAGCTCGAATGAAAAGTCACACCTACCGAGTGCTCCCAAAACATGCCTGACACGATCAGGCCCAGTGAAAGTGAATGACAACTAAATATTGGTTGGTCCGGTTGGTGTCACGTTCGATTGGTTGCTGCACGCGGATATGCCCATGGAATGTGTTCAAAGTTGATAAGTATTCGAGCACCTTCCACATCAAGATGCGGACCGTCATTTCCGTACGTAAGCCAATAAAAAGAAACTGGTGATATTCAAATTTCGCACGGTTGACAATGGAATGACGACTCAAGGATCAATTTGCTTAAATCGATCGCTAGTTCGAACGTAATTGACTGCTGAATTTCGATCGAAAAACATAAAATAAAACCTGTTGCATTCGCAGTTTCAAACATACACTCGATCTAGATGGAAAACACCTCGGTCATCAAATAAAGAAGCTGGTTTTGTCACGCTTAATTATGTCGCTCCACTGCAGTTACATTTTTATTATACACGTTGCATAACGTTGCAGATTAAATGTGACGCTTTGCAGAGAGCGTTATTACTCTCATTTTTCGGTGTAATTATTTTCAGATGCCTATTAAGCAACAGACATGACAATGGTAGGATTCCCAGAAAAAAAAGAAGTCTTTCGCTTGGTAGCTTCAAGTCGCGTGTTATTCCACTGACTATTTACAGGTCAAACTAGTTGGGAGACGTAAACTTCCTCAAATCGTATTGTTGTGCTGCCACTGCACATGGTGGCGTCTGTTTTGTGTTGTAGCGGCGTCAGCCCCACTTGTCGAGCCAAAAGTGAAAATAGCATTTTGAGTTTGGCTTGAGAAAGTAATTGTTTCGGAACAAAGATAGTCTAAGCGATACCGTATCAGCTATACATTCCATCGAAGGTCTTGATAAAGCTGAGAATTTCGATTGAAATCGGAACGAAGAAGCTCGAGGCGGCTGATAACGCTTAATTAGATAGGTACCTACGTACTCTGTCAATATTTTCCAAAAAAAAATGCTGATTAGAGTACCGGGGTAAGTATTTGGTGGGGGAACGGAGCAGTTTGAATTTATTGCCTCCTCTTTTGATAAACTTTTGGGATCTATTTGGCACTTCAGAAGCGCCGCCTTACAAATTCCCGGAGAAAATATCCGGGTGTCTTACATAATTTTCCCAGTTTGAACTGGAAATATGATGAATCTTGTGATTTGGGGATTTTTATTTATCGTTCAGTTCTGGCCGCAGGGTCTCAGCTCTTTATGAAGACTTTGTCCACTCATAGCGTTTATGGATATATAAACAGCCCAAGTCACAATTTTAGTTTTATTCCAGCTGTATAGCACTCTTCTTGGCTTTCTTGATAAAACTACATTTAAAACTGTTTTGTCTACCAACATCTCCTCTATGCTTCTTCAAAGCCGAAATTTGTACAAAGTAGCCCACTCTATAGACGGTTATTAAAACAAGTTAATAAAACCTTTATAAAACCATACAGATTTTGAAAATTTTCTTGTGAAAGATGTTATGACCACTTGAGACCCTTCATAAAACCTATTGGCTGTAATGAAAACCAGCATACGGCCAAAGAGCCACAGCTGTCAAACTTCACTGTGATATCGTGGTTGGTTTTTGTTGTTCTGCTTTGTTCAATTCCCTGCTCTTCTGATATTTAGCAGTAAATAATATCTAAGAAAAAAGTTCTAGTGTTGCGGGAAATTTCGTTTGATAGCAAAATATCCAAAACCAATTGAATTCACTAGTAATTAATTATGTGATTATTGCGTACAGTGCGTCAATTTAAATTATAATGTTTTGAAATTGGAAATATTGAATTGTTTACAGCGTATCATGCTCCAAATTATATGCGCATATAATTTTACGGTGAATATTGGCACGATAACAGCCGAAAATTAATGCGCCTCGGAAATTGTGCGAGTTTACAAAAATAAAAACAAGAGTAAAACAAATGTATTCAATAAATTAATAAATTAATTATGAATTTTCTGATGGCATTCAATGAGGTTATCTTAACGAATGCCGAAATTGGTCTACAATTCATTTGCATGTCATTTAAAATTTGGTATTTTTATTTTTCTACATTTCAATTATTTCTTATATTTCAATAAGGCGATTGGAAAAACATCACAAAAACCAATTTATCTTCGCAATGACAACTATAAAACTATTTAGTAATGTGCCTTGCCGTTTAAAACCACATTGACTTCCCTCAATGCCAATTTGCCGTATAATGCATTTACTGGAGGCAAAAGGGTTTAAAAATTCTTTTTAACTGACCATAATAAGATAATATGAATATGTCCTAAAAGGACATTTCAAAACAGCATTAAAGCAAGTCGAAATAAAACCTTTGATAGGAGTAAGAGGAATTTGAGAAGCTGTGTAGGTTCTCATAAAGTTGGCTAACAAATGAAACCTATTGGCATCTCTTGGTGCCATAATAAAACCAAATTGTTTTCTAGTGACTTCTCATAAAACTTTAATAAAACTTAATAAATCGGGATGGTTTTGGCATTGTGACTTGGAAGGTGACTTGAAACAGCAAAGGTCACACTAACATTCCTTCCATATTCTCACCTGATTTCAAGGACGTAGTCGGCGTCGTTATTGATTATTAAAGAAATTGAGTCACTGAGACGTGTACAGTGAGAATGGTCGGTTACTCCCAGCCTCATTCAGTTGATTCATTGTGTAATTTCACTTTGATTCTGCTCAATTACGGACTAGCACCCATTGATACGTGCAGTCAGTCAAGCTACACACTTAAAAATTATTCACGGGGTCGGTTAAACATTTAGCTGAATTCACTCAGCATTTTCATATTTAACTGATAACTCGGCAAAAAATCGAACGATGCCGAGTCTCAGCATCACTTGAAACTGAAATATCGGGTAACTTCATTATTGAACCGAATTTCGGCAACCCTAGGATCCGAGCACAAACGTTAACCAAACTTCAACTGACCTCAGCTGCCTATCATGCCGAAATATCGGTTTAGCAGTGTTGTAAGCCGAGGCTCAGCTTTTTATCTGTCAACCGACATGCGCCATATTGTTTTTATTTGCAAGTGGAGTAAAGAATCACCTACATTAGATACGTTTGCGTTCCGTTGACGTAAATTTGACAGAAAACCTATGGGAAAACTGCCAAATTCACGCAAACGCATTCGCAACGTATCAATTGTGGGCCAGCCATAAGTCGTATGTTGTTTGTGGAACGGTGAAAATGGAGTAACTAATCGATAAAATACAGCTGGAGGATGTAAGACTGCACGATATTTTTAGAAAGTACGAATTAATTTACTTATCTGTTCCCTTTTAGCTTTAATAGTCGAGCATAATATGTTTCTTCTTCTGTCAAGAAGTAGTTGGAAACTATGTGGAAGAGCTGCAGCGGCATTTTAATAACCACATCCGGAATCAACATTGCCGATCAAGGTGCCGGTCAATAAATAATAAAATCAATTATATCTAGCGTTTTTTTTTTTCATTAGGGCGAATCTACAATTGAAAGATTCTCTCCGGGCTCGCTCTCTTTCATTCATTACAGCGCCATTTTAAAACTTTCATGGGATTCTTTAGTACAGATCGAAACACAACAGTGCTGGCTAGCATACTCTATAAATAGTAGAATGAAAAACGTAAAGGTGATTGGTCTATGAATGAAAGAGAGCGAGCCCGGAGAGAATCTCTCAATTGTAGATTCACCCTAATGAGAAAAAAAAACCCTAGATATGTCAAAATTGTCAGTTATTATAGTATTTCACTAAACAATTTCAACTTCGGCAGACAGTGCCATCTATATAAACGTCGAGGAGTCCGGCTTGCACCACCTCTCCTCGACAAACCCCTTCCCTGCCCCTGTAAAACTGAAATGCATTTGGTATTGCCAACATACATTACATACATTTACTTCATCAACACTTCTACGCCAATTCACCCGGTTCATGGCTGCTTCTCTCCATCCTCGGTTGCGCCCCACACTCTGCAAGCCTTGGTTTACCTGATCTGACCTTCTAGCTCGCTGTCCTTCACGCCTTCTTGTACCAGGCGGATTCGACGCAAACACCATCTTTGCAGGGTATTGCCTTAGGCATGAAATATTCAATATTTCGATGAAAATTTGATTCAAAATTTGGAACATTTACACACAACTTAACCGAAATCTTGGTTTACCTCATATATGTTTTTTTTTTTTCGAATTTAACCGATATATCAGTTTGCTCATGCCGAGATTCCCAGCTAACTATATGAGTTTTCAGTTTGACCCAAACCGAGATTTTCGGTTAACATAAAAAAGCGGAAATCGGCTGTGCAGGTCTAGGTGTCATAAAGCCGAGACTCGGCATATGATTCTTAATGAGTAAGGTAAGCATAGAGTTTATGGATATATCAACAATAAAAGTTTTAAAATATCAGAATTGCCAGTTTTCCCAGAAAAATATTACTGAAATATTTCCAAATTTCAAAATCTCAAAATGGGGCTATTAATAAACTAACGTAGATTTTTCTGAGTGGAGGAGCCAAAGTCTAACCAATGTCTACGCTCTATAAAAAATTTTAAAAAAAAAAAGGGGGGGAAAACTCGAGGGGGGAGGGGGGGGTGTGATTTTAAAAAAAGGGTGTGTTAGGGTTTTATAGGGGAAAAATATTTTTTGTGTATAAGAATGGGGAAAATATTTTGGGAAAATGTTTATAAATAAGTAATTGAAAATTTTTTTTTTTTAGAGGGGAAAAAGGGGGAGTATTTTTTTTTGGGGGGGGTGTTTTGATCAAAATATGGTCGACTTAAACTTGACGCATTTCCTTTCATCGTGCATTAAAATTTTTTGCACACCCCTCATTTTGAAGATGTGTGCGTGTTGCATCATGCCTCTATTTTGATTTTGAGATTAGCACTTCAGTTATCAAAATGTCGTCGAAGGAAGAGAAGCAACGCATCGAAATTTTGCAAGTGCATGGCGAAAATCCAAACTACTCTCACCCCAACTTGGCAAAATTGTTGAATGTGGCTAAATCAACTGTTACCAACGTATTAAAAGTGTTCGGTGAACGTTTGTCGACAGCCAGGAAAGCTGGATCGGGGGGAAATCGAAAGCCGGAGGCCACAATGACGACAAAAAGAGTTGCCCGCTGTTTCGAGCGGAACCCCGACCTCTCCGTCCGAGATGTCGCAAAGAGGCTGGGAATGGCGCCTTCAACCGTGGATAGAGCTAAAAAACGAGCTGGACTGTCGACTTACAAGAAAGTGGTGACTCCAAATCGCGACGATAAACAAAACACGTCGGCCTAAGCAGGATCGTGAAAGTTATACACGACGATGCTGACGAAGTTTGATTGCGATGGATGATGAAACTTACGTCAAAGCAGACTTTAAACAGCTTCCTGGACAAGATTTTTATGCGGCAACCGGACGGAGAAAGCTGGCAAATATTTTCAAGCACATTAAACTGCCAAAGTTCGCGAAGAAATATCTGGTGTGGCAGGCCATCTGTACCTGTGGCTTGAAGAGCAACGTTTACTTGCGACTGAAACCGTCAACCAGGAAATTTGTCTGAACGAGTGCCTACAAAAACGTCTACTGTCTTTCCTGAAGCGACACAATTGTTCCGTTCTATTTTGGCCGGATTTGGCATCTTGCCCTTTACGGAAAAAAGGCCATGGAGTTGTATGCTGCCAACAACGTTCAAGTGGTGCCCAAGGACCAGAACCCGACATACACGCCAGAGCTCCGCCCAATCGAACAATATTGGGCAATCGTCAAGCGGAACCTTAAGAAGACTCAAAAAGCTGTTGTGAGCAAGAAAAAGTTCAAGGCAAACTGACGTTCTGCGGCGAATAAAGTGGACAAGGAGACTGTACAAAATCTAATGGCAGGTGTTAAACGAAAGACCCGGCAATTTGCATTCGGTAAAAAGGAAGCTTAGCTGAATATTTCTCCTGTATTCTGTATTAACTGAACTTGAAAAAGAAAAAGAATTTGACTATATAAAAACTTTGATCGACTCACACACATTACTGTTTGACCAAATTTTGATCGGAACACCCTTTATATGGGAAAGTTTTACAATTCAGTGTGCTGAATACATAGGTCAAGATGTTAATCATTAAAAGTAATTTTTTTTGCCAGATAAGTTTTTATCTAAAAATTGGTATCTTTTCTTTGACAAAGTAAATCATACACTTAAAAAATCGGATTTCTCGTTGATACGATTGAAACCAGTTTAAATATTTTGGCAGCACTGCATGCTTTGAAGTTGTAGTCACAGCGCAGATGTAATGTTTTCCCGGGGAAGTTGGTTCCGTGTGTATACAGAGAGTTTAAAATGTTTGGGAAACAGATTTCGCTTGATGTCAAGAAATTGGCGATTTGCGATTGTGAAAACGGCCTTCCTCTCCAGAATATTGCTAAAAAATACTTAGTTTCAGTTGGGGCTGTGCAAAACATATGGAGAAATTATGAAAGCCAAGGCATAGTGGAAAACTTATCCGGGCAAGCGTGTCATCGTGCGACAACACACCGTGGGGATGTCAGGATTATTCGATTGGCCAAGCAAAATCCGAAATTTTCATCAAGAAAGATTGCTGAATCACTGAATCTAAGTGTCAACGCACTGTTCGTCCAAGGCTCAACGACAGTGGATTAAAAGTGCTGTTTGGCTACCAAGCGACCTTTTATTAGCAAGTGGAACCAGAAGAAGCAGCTGTAAATTGCCAAAAAATACGCTGGTATGTCGGTAGACTTCTGGAAACGGGTTTTATGAACGGACGAGAGTAAGTTTGAGCTATTCGGGCAAAAACGGAACTCGAGGGTTTGGAGAGCTTCTGATGGATCACACAAGGAACGATACATCCAGGAGACAATGAATCATGAAGGTGAGAATATCATCGTCTGGGAGCGTTCGCATTGTCTGGAGTAGGAAGTTTTGCACATATCAAAGGGATGACTGCGGATATATACATCGACTTGCTCTGCGAAAATTTGGAGGTGTCTATTTTGAAAACTGGCCTCCAGTTTCCCCGATGAGAGGTTCTCACAGCAACTGATGCATTTCGTGGTTCATTCGTCTCTTCTATGTTCCATCTTCCCTCTGCACTCCACCGTAGATCGTACGCAACACCTTCCGTTCAAAGACACCAAGGGCCCGTTGGTCCTCCGTAGAGGCTTGTACATGGTCAACTTTATAGTTTGGCGAACTTTGTTCGATCTTAGCGTCTTTCGAAGTCCAAAATAGGCACGATTGCCAGCCATAATGCGCCTTTCAATATCTCTGCTGGTGTCGTTATCAGCGGTCACCAGTGAGCCTATGAATTGCCTGTCCCATTGATTTCATCACCGTTGATCTGAACTCGTGATGGGAGGCTAACATTATCTTCTCGGGAGCCTCTTCCCTTCATGTATTTTGTTTTCAACGCATTAATATCAAGCGCAATCCTTTTTGCTTTAGCCTTTAGTCTGCTGCACGTTTTGCCATCTCAAAATTAGTTGCTACGATATCAACGTCGTCGACAAAGCCAAAAAATTGGTCAGACTTCCTGAAGATCGTTCCATTCGTGTCTATCCCCGCTCTTCGAATGAAACCCTCCTCTTTCATAATAAGTAATGTCCGCGCGTTCCCAGATTGTGCAAAGCCTTTTTTTATTCGTTTATTTTCCATCGGCCTATTTTCTCACAATGTGGTGACAACCACCGACGCCAGGAAGACGACTCCACCACTTGGACCCTACATATCGCACTCATCAACACATGAGCCGGGACCAACGGCTTTACTTCCCTTCCGAAGGCTTTACTTCCCGAAGGAACGTTGAGCCAACACTTCGTCAGCTCCCTCAATCTCGGATAAAACATCGTCAGTCTGCACAAAGCTGCCATTAGCGAGCTTGCGAACAGCATCTATCAAAGTCCCAATGATTTTTCGGAGGAGTTCGAGATCTCAGCAAATGAACTGTTGACCTATTTCAAAACATCGAAGAATATGAAGGTCTTGGTTTGAACAACATCCTGAACTTGGAGCTCAAGCAATTGATCTTCCAGTTCTACGGTCATCTGGCGTTGATTTTTAACCTATGCCTGAGACTAAGCTACTTCCCCTAGTGTTGAAAGTCAGCTAAAGTCGTTCCCATCCGGAAACCTGGTAAAAATCCTTCCTCTCCCAAAAACTATAGACCAATAAACTTTCTCTCAGGAGCATCAAAGTTGTTTGAGAGATCTATCTTCGGCTCTACATCATACTTGATGAACAATTTGGTTTCCGACGTGGTTGTTCAATAATTCACCAACTGAACCGAGTCACCAACATCTTCAGGCGAAACAAGTTTGTATCGAAATCATCTGCCATGGCACTTCTCGACATCGAGAAGGCCTTTGATAGTGTATGGGGTTGAAGCTAAAACGGTAAATCTTCCCACCTGCCTGGTGAAGATAATTGAAAACTTTTTGTCGAACAGGACATTCCAAGTTTCACTGTATGGTGAAGTTTCCGATGCACAAGAGATTTCCGCTTGTGTTCCGCAGGAAAGTATACTAGGTCAACTTCTGTTTAATCTGTTCACCTCGGACATACTCCCGCTCCCTGAATATGAATCTTTGTCGTTGTTCGCCGATGATACCGCAGTTGTCCACAATGGTAGGGTAACAAGAGTACTCACCGCGAAACTGCAGCATAAACCTGAATGTCCTGTCAGAACCTGAATGGAAGATCTGTATCAACGCAGCGAAGACCCAGGTCATCCTCTTCCTCTTCTCCAAATACATTCCCTAGATATACGATCTCTTTCATAATAATTCAATAAAATAAACCCAACAAGAACTAATAAACGAATTTGACCTTAAATCCATCCTTCACTCTGTTCGAAACAGTTTAATAGTGTCTGAAAATTATTTATCATTGAGACCAACAGGAACTATCAAATTTAATTAAATAATGCTACTTAATACTCATGGAGACGCATGGTGGCCTAGGCGCTTGAAAACGCATGAGAGCCTTGAAGGAAAATACAAAAGGTTAAAAGGTCAAATGCTTGAAAAAAATATAATTTTAGCTATAGCCTCCTTTGTCTACAAACCATCAAAACAAATGTAAAGGGTATCCCACATCAAATTGCATCACGAAAAAAAAACGCTGTGAAAAATTACTCATTGGCTATTTTCTCTTGAAAATTTGGGTAGAAGTTGTTTAAAGTGTTTTTTTTTTGTTGTTGTATTTTTATCGCTGTCAGTTTTTCGAAAATTGGAAAAAATGGCGTCACCCGAAAAGCAACGTCACGAATTGATTTTGCACAAGAACCTGGGAAATCCTCAACTCTCTCATCGGAACATCGGAAAACAACTCAGAATCGTGCAGTCAACGGTGAGTCGTGTGATTAAACGTTACTACGAAACTCTAAGCATCGAACGGAAGGAGAAATGCGGTCAGAATATATGTTCTTTTGTATTCTATATGTGTCGTGAAAGCGTTCAAGCGGAATCCCAATGCTTTGGTCAGGGATGTGGCCAGAAACTTGAATCAGTCCAAGTTTTTCGTTCAGAGCCAAGAACCGGGAGAGACTGCATACGTACAAAGTGCAGAAGGCTCCAAATCGTGACGAAAGGCAAAATACGGTGGGAAAGTCGACACCCAGATGCTGACGAAGCCTCATTGTCTCATCATGGATGATGAGACTTACGTCAAGGCGGACTTCCGGCAGCTTCCGGGGCTACTGTTTTTCACAGCCCAGCACAAGTTTGATGCTCCGGAGGATGTAAGGAAGCAGAAACTTTCAAAGTTTGCCAAGAAATACATGATTTTGTAAGCGATCTGCTCATGTGGCAAACGGAGTGCGCCGTTTGTGACTACCGAGACTGTAAACGGGGAGATCTATCTCCAGGAGTGTCTATAGAAGCGTCTGTTTCCTCATTTGAAGCAACACGAGGGTCCTACGATCTTCGGGCCGAATCTAGCTTCGTGCCACTATTCAAATGTTGTCCTGGAGTGGTACGAAGCCAACGGGGTCACTTTTGTACCCAAGGACATGAACCCCCCCAACACACCGGAACTAAGGCTCATCGAAAAATACTGGGCTATTATGAAGTAGGCACTACGGAAGCATCCCAAGGAAGTCAAATCCGAGGAAGACATGAGGAAAAAGTGAGTTTCCGTACAGAAAAAGCTGCAGCCAGATGTTGTACCGAAACCAATGAGGGGAGTTGAGCGTAAGGTGCGAGCGTACGGTTATGGTACTGAAGTTTAATGAAGTAAATATTCCAAAATCTAACCAATAGATTAAATTTTATTTATAATTTTCTACAGCGTTTTTTCCGTGATGTAATTTAATGTGGGACACCCTTTATTTGAAATTGTCAAATTAAAATTCATGTTTCAGAGAAAGTTTTAAATACTCTAATCGTTATATTTGTATTCTCCGAACGTGGAGTAACGATTATGATGTAGAAGGAGATGTTTCGCTCACCGCCATGAGGCACCAATAGTAGACAGTCATGTTTGCTAGAATGAAATATATGAAGAGAAAGTGTTGAAAGTTCCGTCAGTGTACGGTAGGTTGGAAATGGAATAGAAGTATTGAAAAATGAGCGAAAGGGCATGGGTAAAGAAGTACTCGAACCAAGTAGTACTCGAACATTGCCAATGTTTGGCAATGATAACGTCCTTGGTTCGAGTACTACTTTACCCATGCCCTTTCGCTCAATTTTCAATACTTCTATTCCATTTCCAACCTACCGTACACTGACGGAACTTTCAACACTTTCTCTTCATATCTTTCATTCTAGCAAACATGACTGTCTACTCTTGGTGCCTCATGGCGATGAGCGAAACATCTCCTTCTACATCAAGTTTTAATTTTGTTATCATAAATAACATTTAATTTTCTTTCATTTGCGCACTTAATCAAAGAAATCGATCAAGTGACTCAAGAGATATGTTTGTTTTTAGTTTAATTTTTCAAAAACTTTCGAATTTTTTAAATTTTTGATGAAAATATGGGACTTATATTTTACGATAAAGAACAAAATTATCAATTATTATAAAATTCTGAGAGATCGTATATCTTTTTCCTATGGAATTGTTGCATATAGGGGAATGTGCTCTAATGTGGGTTTGTGGATCTAGGATTCGGCCTATGCTTAAAACTCGAGGTAAATTTGTTTATCCTTAAAATCATAAATCCTTAAAATCATTTTATCCTTAAAATCATAAATATACAGTAATATTGCCTCGTTGACAAATATATATGGGCATAATTTAAGAACAGGCAAATTTTATCGATAGGCTGAATTGTAGATCCATCGACCTACATTAGAGCACTTTCCCCTACATATATTTTATAAGGCTGTACTTAAACAGCATTGCGGTACAAAGTTATATTAGTAGAATATATTGGTTCTACCTAGATGTAGAACCAAGTTTTCAAAAAAAAAATAGTCACCTATGATGCTTCATCTAAGAAATAAGAGCCTCTTGTGAAAAAATGGCCAGCTAGAACACTTTAAATTACTGGTTAAATCAATTTTACAATTGCTACTGCTGAATAATTATTCTATTGAAGTGAATTAGGATCATTTCATGTACAATCATTAGTCTCCTGTCTCATGTGACATTGTTACAATGCTACAATGAACTCGTATTTTCCATTCAGATCTTAGGACGTTTTTAGTTCGATTTCCATCCGTGTAATCTTCATACTTTTTGGCATTTTATTAGGTTGATTTTAACTACTGGTGAGTTTAGTTCGTTAACATCCAAAATTTGCGTTATAAAGTCTCCAGCAGCTGAACTAAATGCATGTTCTTGAGGTTTACTATGAAGTATAAATATCGACTGACAGATGCATGTGAATATGGGACAATAAACGACAGTGGCTTAAGGATATGTAGATATAATGATCAAGACTGAACTGAGCAGGTATGTTTCATATGATTAAAAATAATATCTTATATATAGTTCTTTTGTACAAGAAATGTATTGTTTCTAAAATAATTTTGATTGAATCATTTTAGGTTTATTTTTAGTTCCTTGATTATCGAGATTTTCAGCCCTGGGCTGGTTCATCTCCCGTCGTAGTCACTCAAATATCATTTTGGGTATTTTCGTAACATGTCCGAGGGGGGGAGATTTGAACTCGTGACTTGCATATGAATCGAAATACATTTTATATACACATTCCAAATTCAATTGCGGCCTTTTTATAATCCATTAGCCTATAAACGATTATAAACCCTCCATCGAAAGCATGAAGACACCTTCGATACGATGCGTAAACAGATATCAAATTGTACGTATTTGGCCTCCACTTTTGAACGCATATAAGAAACTCACGCATTTGGAACGCGTATGGCATTTTACTGAATTGCAACTGGATAATATGAACACAATTATTTGCTGGGACATACTTAAGGTTTGCATTGTTCGACTTGTCACGGTAGGCTTTGTATAATCTTCAAACATCCCGTCTAGAAATTCACTCCTTTTACATCAACCGACTTCCACTACAAGTGATAGACACGACCTTGCGCAAGGTAACAGATGTATTAACAGTTAAGCCCTTATCATGCCACGAGTGTAGTATATCTTATCGAACCCGTTATCTCCAGACACACACCATACTCCATAAACAACGCTACCGCACCCAAATGGGCTGAGTTTGTGGGCGACATCATAACTTTCCAGCAGATGTACGTATATTTACTAGTAGTAGGTACTACACTTTGACTGATAGCTGCATTACAAATGCGCTCCATGCTCTACATGCTATCGTGCGAGACTGATACCGGCCGGCGCACCCCAGTATTGCCACCTTCTTAAATTTGTTCCGTCAGGGAATCGCACGAACAAATCGCAACCAGGAACGTGATTCTTAAGCAGTCACTCTCTACGCTTACGTTAGTGGCCGCAGCTGTGAAATTGCACTGGAAACCGCTACTCTATTCTACTTCGATTCTTCTCCTTAGTCGTCTGGTTATTTTAACGCTTTTGGATTTCCGTTTCTCCTGCATGAGCTCTGCACGTTATTAATCACTTATTTCTCTCATTACTAGCAACGTTTCTACACGGTTCGAGATGCTTCAAAGCTCATACGGAAATGCACGGGCCATGCTCACTGCAGAAGCCATTAAGCTCTCGCTTCTATACTAATATGCTATCCTCCTTGTACTTATTGTGAAGCTACATAACTCGCGCTAATGAATTAATTTATTTTAAAATGCGTTCACTCCTCTTCTCATTGATGCCGCAGCTCAGCGCTGCGAAGTTGCAGTCAATGAATGGTCTGTTGGTGCTAAGGTACGGATAGGAGTACCCTCATCAGTTCTCAAAACACGTATGCGATCATCGTCGCTGAAGAAACTCCTGGAATGGCCATCATCGGTATATTACATGCTGCCAAAAATTTACTCTGAGCTGCTTATGCAACGCATGTGGCACGTGTTTTATCTTGATGATCGAAGTCGTTGGATAACATCAAAAAGTGAGATGAGATTTCGTCGGTAAAAGTAGGTTCTGTAACTTATTTGCCTAACAAGGTATTTAATTAGCGCAATGGCATTCAATTGCTTTCAAATACCATACCCATGATGCGTACACCCAAATGTACTTCAAGCCTTATTGTTTCCACCTCCATAGTACGTAGTCATTACAGGAAACGCCACCGAACGTGTAATGTATCATCATAGGAATGTCACGTGAAAATAATACACGGCATACATTTGCATAATCACAGACAACGGAGCCATTGTTATTGAACCTATGTGGCACTTCATCATCGCGAATCTCAGTCTCAGACTAGAAGCCTAGCTAGCAGATGCCAGTGGCAGTAGCAGCAGAAGCAGTTGTCAATACGTGTGTTGTTAATTATCAGTCTTTCTATTTTATTGTCTGGTTCACACCGCACTGGTTGGAATTTTGATTTATAAAAAATAATAATAAAGGATGTATGGGTATTAAGGGCAAAATGAGCTTACGAGATGAAAAGATCAACATTAGTTTCACCAAAACCATACAGATTAAAGCCAGTCCAAGTTAAATTTTGAACACTAAGATAATGTCAGCGAAACAAATCTAGAAATAATTCAACAAAACCGATTGTTTATTTCATTATAGTAGAGTTATACATATAATAAAAACAGTTGATTGATCCTTCTTTCTTTATAATTCTCGAACTTTACGTGGTACTGGAGGAGGTAGCTCATCAAATCTTCCGATCTGTCTCTAAGCATCTTGCTATGAGGCACCAGGTGGTTCTCCATCGATTGCCTGTCGAGCTGCCACATTTGGAAGACGTCTCCAGATAGTTATCTCAAATAATAATAATCCGTCCTCTATGTCACAAAGCATTGCAATTGGTTGAGGATTGGTTAGTTAAAGAAACCATTGGGTATAGGACCAAGTCTCCCCCGGTTGGTGCTAAATCGATGAGCTTGGACAATGAGAAGCAAAGTTGCCAGAAGGCACGAAATGCATCTACGGACTCTTATATTTACCAGTTTACTCAGTCGTAGTTTTGGATGGATTAGCGTGGATTGTTCTTTAGAAGCTTGGCCCATCGATCCCTACCTTACTAACATAAAAAAAACCCTTCCTATGACCTTTGTCGGGATGCAGAGGTAAACACGGTCCCTAAACAGCAAAGGTCACACTAACATTCCTTCCCTATTCCCACCTGATTGCAAGGACGTGGCCGGCGCCATTATTGATTATTAAAGAAATTGAGTTACTGAAACGTGTACAGTGAGGATGGCCGGTTACTCCTAGCTCCATTCACAGAGTACCAATTATTGATACGTGCAGTCAGTCAAGCCAAGCTAAGCTAATTCGCGAACTTTACATGGTACACTCGCCATCAGATTGCGTACAGTATCAGTTCTCCATGTTCTCTTGAATTCGTCGATTTCATTTGCTTTCTTCTTAGTTTCAGAGAGTATCCGCCTAACCAGAGCCCAGTATTTTTCTATCGGGTGAAGTTCTGGACAGTTCGACGGATTATCTATATTTAGCACGTATTTGACCTCTTGTGCCTTATACCATTTCAGGACGGATTTTGCATAGCGATAAGAAGCCAAACAAAGCCAACACAGAGCTGGAAACTCGTGGCTTCTTATAAACGGTAGCAAATGCTTCTACAAACATTCTTTCTCGTACACATCCTTGTTGATACTGCCGATAGAGACGAAACTTTTGGATTTTCGACCACAACTACATATGGCCTCCCAAACCAATTACTTTTTTTTGGAATTTAGACAACTTTTTTGTCCGGTAATACTCGGCAACGGCGTTCATTTGGCAGTAGCATAGTTTTTGGTTTGTTCCGGTTCCAACCTTACAATCCACAAGCGCTGATGCTTTTGGGTAGATATAGTTTCTTGGCAAGATCACGTACCGACAACGTTGCATTTTCTGCTGTTCGTATAAAAAGCGTTTGCGCGTTTCCACTTCATTCGACGCCATTTTACCAAATTCAACAAGAAAAAGAGTTTCATCAGTCATATAATAGAAACGTTTTAGCGATCATAATGCTGCGTTTTTCGCCGAACAGTCCACGAATGATGTCGATTCCGCAGCCGTTTTACCGTATGTCTACACATTTTCACCTTTCTGTCCTTTGGAAATTGATTCCGTCAGCACCATATCGCGCAAACTCAAGCCGTGTCATAACAAGAGGAATGGTTTTCAAACACTTGAAAGAGTGACAAGAATTTGTCCAGCGTAGGATAACAGCATCTATAGAAAGCCACCGGCTTTGGCATGTGCTCTCCTGACACAGTGAGTCTTGTTGAACAACGTCGCAACTCGATTGTATGTCCCAGCAGCAGGAATCAATATTACCTCTCCCAAAAAAAATCGCATTGATTTTAAAATATAATATGGTCATAAAATGTGAGAGAAATTATAATCGAAGCCAGCTGAACCCTCACGTGTGAAACAAAAAAAAAACATGAATGGTCGCGTAATGTGAATACAAATACAAATCAATAGGCATGGTTTAGTTTTAAAACACTGAAGTAAAACAGCGGCCTGTGTCAAGCTGTCATAAAAGATCTAAATCTTTAGAAAATCATCTGATCTTTTTCAAAGATCGAAATCAGAATTGGCGAGATCTGATCAAATGATAATGAAGTCTGATCCGTTGGGACTACCATTATAGGAGTTTCGGCAAAGTTGACCGATTTTAAAAACCTCTAATTATATATCCTAGTCTTCCACAAAAGCTCTTCACTGAATGTATGCATATGATAACTTGGTTATTGAGCATCAATTTGATTGCCTTTCAAGTAGTAGGCATGGCAAGTTTAAGACATATTTTTTTTCAAATAAATCAAATTCACTCGCAAATGCTACTGTTTCCATTGCCATTTAGTTCAAATGGAACGATAGCCGAATAAAAACCGGGCTGCTAACAATAGTAACACTCACGTGAGAAGTTTGGCGCAGTATAGAAACACGTTCAAGCCGTTCTGGACAATTCGGTCAAATGTAATAGATAGAGGATCGTTGACCAAATATACACCATTTAAATTAACCTGGGACACGGATATGTATATGTAAAAAATAAATTTTTGCTACACTTTGATTTTTAGGAACCATTTGGGTCCTTTAATAACTGTGCTACATTTCAGCTCGATTAGTGAAACTATATTTTGGCGCCCGCCTGCCTGCCTGCCTGCCTGCCTGCCTGCCTGCCTGCCTGCCTGCCTGCCTGCCTGCCTGCCTGCCTGCCTGCCTGCCTGCCTGCCTGTCTGTCTGCCTGTCTGTCTGTCTGTCTGTCTGTCTGTCTGTCTGTCTGTCTGTCTGTCTGTCTGTCTGTCTGTCTGTCTGTCTGTCTGTCTGTCTGTCTGTCTGTCTGTCTGTCTGTCTGTCTGTCTGTCTGTCTGTCTGTCTGTCTGTCTGTCTGTCTGTCTGTCTGTCTGTCTGTCTGTCTGTCTGTCTGTCTGTCTGTCTGTCTGTCTGTCTGTCTGTCTGTCTGTCTGTCTGTCTGTCTGTCTGTCTGTCTGTCTGTCTGTCTGTCTGTCTGTCTGTCTGTCTGTCTGTCTGTCTGTCTGTCTGTCTGTCTGTCTGTCTGTCTGTCTGTCTGTCTGTCTGTCTGTCTGTCTGTCTGTCTGTCTGTCTGTCTGTCTGTCTGTCTGTCTGTCTGTCTGTCTGTCTGTCTGTCTGTCTGTCTGTCTGTCTGTCTGTCTGTCTGTCTGTCTGTCTGTCTGTCTGTCTGTCTGTCTGTCTGTCTGTCTGTCTGTCTGTCTGTCTGTCTGTCTGTCTGTCTGTCTGTCTGTCTGTCTGTCTGTCTGTCTGTCTGTCTGTCTGTCTGTCTGTCTGTCTGTCTGTCTGTCTGTCTGTCTGTCTGTCTGTCTGTCTGTCTGTCTGTCTGTCTGTCTGTCTGTCTGTCTGTCTGTCTGTCTGTCTGTCTGTCTGTCTGTCTGTCTGTCTGTCTTTGTCCAGAGCTGGGAGAAAGAATTTTGCGGACATTTTGGTCAAAGATCTGCTAATGGCATCCAAGTTCACCGGATCTCAATCCACTGGAGTATTTTGTGTGTTCATACATGTTGTCAAAGGTGAACGAGCACAAAGCATCTCCTTTGGCACAATTTAAGTTTAGAATGGAGCAAACATGAGATGAAATGCCAATGGAAGTCGTGCGTGCCGTCTGTGACGGGTTTGAGAAACGGTTAAAGCTGGTAAAAAGGATTAGACTGGTAATTATTCCAAATATATTCAGTTATGCATAAGTGTGACACTGCCTTTCAATCAATGTAATCAAAAGTAAAAGCAGAAGGAATAAATACACTTCACTTTTGAAAAAATACTTTTACGAGCTTATTAGTAGAACTATTGTAACTGGAAAACTAGAAAAATTTGAACTAACACTTCACTTGAGAAACAAAATAAAATACTGAAATACTTTTTCAAACTATCACTACACAGAAAAAAAAGCGTTCCCGAAAATTAAAACGGACCGTGAACTAGTTCACGTTTTCAGGATTTTTCCCTTTAAACGTTATTTAGTTCATGATTACGTGATTTAGTTCACTGTGTATTTTTGCTAGTTCTCGAATTCATGACTGCTGTTCACGGATCTGGGCACGGATTTTTTTCCGTGTAGTGAATGCGAGGAAATTCCTGTTAATTCCACTAGAAAAAGATCCTTTAACAGATGGGCCTATTGTGTCGAGTGCTCAACTTGAAGAGAAAATTGCAGTAGGTCTAGTATTTATAGTAGATGTGTTTGCATCTCCATGTGTTTGTTTGTATGTTATACCTGTCAGATAACAGGGGAAACGGATAACTTATAATCAATATATGAGTTTCTACTCTGATAACTTATTTTCGTAAATTAGCTTTCACTCGCTTCGTAATCATGGATTTTGTACATAGAACAAATGTCTCGCTGTCGAGAGTTATAACTTCATACTCATTATTCAATGATCACCTCACGAGTCGCCATGGCATAGTGAGATCAACCGAGGAAGCAGTATCAGCTCATTTCAAAAATACAGGATCGAATCCCATGTCAGAAACATTAAAAAAGACGCTGGAAAACTCCACGTGGTTGCGCTTTTTTGTCAATTACATTTTGAGTCGATAAAGTAGATCTCTCAGTCATTCAGGCAACCATCAGAGAGACGTTTGTTTTAAATTGGTAACAAAATATTCGTAGCTCTTTGTATTGTTTTCGTACAATGCACGAATGTTGTTTCTGTGTCAACAAATGCTTCGTGCTTTTGACAGTCGCGCTTGTGACATTAATTATGAATGTATCGTCATAAAAAGAACAAATAAGTTTCGTTTGTTATCTTAAAATCTAGAAATTCCTACTTAATTGGTAGGTAGTCCACTACACGATACAACACCAATGGAAAATGGAGCAATGTTGAAATGGGACAAAATAGACCCTGAAGCGCGGACTGTTTTACATGTTGGCATATACACATTAGCAATCAACTTTTGGCTATTTCTATTTCTTCGACGGAACATGATTTTTAAAAATTGAAGATAGCGTAGCTCGAAGAATAACTGATAGATTGCTAATGACCTGATCGATAGCTGGAAGTTGTATGCAATCACTTATAGTTGAGTTTTGCTTAGTTTTGTTTTGTAATTTAATATCAAACGCTTGATCCACTTAGTATTTGGCCGCTTTTTTTCATTACTGCATAACTAGAACCCAATGACAGCGCAGTGATTCGGAAAGTTTGTTCACTTAGTGGTGAAAGCTTCATCAGTATTGAGACTCACACACTTAGAAATTATTAATTTTACACGAGAACATAGGCGCCAACTTTGAGGGGTGGGGGTGGGGGCCTGTTTGGCGAAGCAGTTTTTAGCCCCCCCCCCCTAAATTTGGAGAGGGACGAAGTATCATGTCGCCCTCCCCCCCAATAAAATTTGCATCAAATAGCCCATTTTCACAGGCTGTATGATGAACTCATAATCCACGTCAACCGGCATTTCAAATTTAAGCTTTACACACAAACCCATTTTATTTACACTGGGCGTATGGTTCATTCTTATTTTGTTTTGATGAATGAATATGGGAGAGCTTTCTGACTAGGTTTTCATTCAGGTTTCAGCGTTGGTGTAGATAACATTCTTGAATCAATCGGTTGATTGTACTGATTTGTCAATTGTTTTCCTTTTTGAAGCAAAGATTATTTTTCGTGAAAATTTACGCTGAAAATTTATCCATCCGAATGTAAGTATAATATAAAAACCGAAGCAGTTAAAGGCTGTACTAAATTTCGTAAGCTGCTGCTCGATTTGATCGACAAAGAGTAAAAGTTTCTGATCGAGCTACCGAAAAAGGAAACCTCTGAGGATGCTGTTGCTGATTTCCCGATAAATCCCACTCATACGGATCCAGCAGAAGGAACAATTGTTGCCTCGGTTGCCTCCGCCGATGTCCCGACCGCTGAATGTTTGAGGACAAAAAGCGTTTCTAAGCGACGATTCGTACTTGGATGGACAACAAGCTTCCCATGGATTTGTAACGACTCGGTGAACGACATTGAGCTGTGCTCCACAAGTCGTGAAATTTTTCATACGATGGGTCTGCCGTTCTCCTCTAAGAAGGACAGTTTTTATCGAATCGGGTTTAACTAATTGGAAAAAGGGAGTGGAAAAGTTCAAACTGCATGAGCAATCGATGTGTCACAGGGAAGCACTGATGCTTTGCGAGCATCAGTGATCGTTTGTGCGCAGATCCCTGACCAAAAAAAAAGAGAGAAATGATTGTTTACCGGGCATGTTTGAAAAAGACCTTTTCATCGCTGTTTTACTTAGCTTCTCAGGGTCTAGCAATCCGTGGTCACAATGATGACGTAAGTAATTCCGTAAATTTGTTAAATTTGCGCAGTGAAGATGCAGTGGAGCTGAAATCTTGGTTGAAACGCGAATCGTATACTTGGTGTAGCCATGGAATCCAAAACGAAATTCTCGATCTTTTTAGCCATACTCTGATTCGGAAACTCCTTGAGTGGGTAAAGTTAGCTGTTTACTATGCTATTATGTGCGACGAGACAGTAGACATTTCAAGGAAGGAGCAATTTTCATTTTGCATCCGTTTTGCCAGAAATCATTTGGAAGCCGAAGACATTTTCCTTGGTTTCTATGAAGTGGAATGTACAAGAGGGCAGTGTTATGACGAGACAAGGGATATGGCTGGTGACAAAAATGGAGTGCAAAATAAGATTCTTGGTAATGAAAGGAGAGCTTTGTTTGTCCACTGCTTGGCTCATTCTTTGAACTTGGTGGCGCAAGACACCATAAAGACGATTCCTATTTGCCGAGATACCTTAAACTTAGTGAAGGATCTGAGCAACTTCGTTGAGGATCACCGAAACGGCTCGCGATATTCTAGTCTATTAAATCAGATGATTCCACTAAGCTTCGACCTTTGTGCCCATCAAGATGGACAGTCAAGTTCGTGTCCATGCCATCTGTTTTATCAAACTATTCCGCTTTGGTTAAAATTTTCACGACTTTGGCTGAAAGTGATGCTTCTGATGCTGGTGCAAAAGCTGCTGGGTTTTTGAGAATGATGAAGAAATTCGACTTTTACTTTACCTTGATGGTACTAGTAAAATTATTCGGGTACATTGACACAGTGAACACGGCGCTCCAAAGAAAATCGTTGCGTCTGGAGAAAGCATACCGAATGATCAAAACGTGAAGGCAAGTTTGAACTGCTGTAAAAAGGAGTTTTCCGAGGTTTGGGAAAGATTATCATCAGGCAAACCGGCCGAGGTAGGATCTCCGAAGTTGCCGCGAAAAAGGAGGGTGCCAAAACGATTCGATCCAGACGAACAATCACAGAGAAGAAAATCAATCACAGGGTCGGTTCAAGAGATTCATGAATCCCAGTGTCTGGAAATTATCGACAAGATTCTGAAATCACTTGACGCTCGATTTAAAACTGAATCGTATGAGTTCCTGTTGGAAATTGAAAAGTTTTTGCTGGGAGACGACGCAAACAAAGCAAACTTTTGGGTTTTTATGAGGGTGATCTCTATCGGGAAATGTTTTTGAAAACTTTGAAGGAAGCTGATAAGTGTGTTGAGAATATCTCAGATATTGTTGACTACTTCAAGAAAGAAGCATTTGATTGAACTTCTCTCAGAGTTTGTAAAATTTCTGAATATACTTGTGACAATTCCAAAATCTTGGCGAAAAGGTTCTCTGCGCAGTACAGTACAGTTCGACGAATCTGTCGGCGTGAAGGTTTCCAGTCGTACCATGCCAGCAAGCACCCCAACAGGACCCTTGCAAGAGAACTTAGTTGCCAAACGCCACGCAAGAATGCTATACGAGCAAGATCTCACGAAATACAGCGGATGCATTTTGATGAACGATGAAACATATGTTAAAATGGACTTTTTACAACTCCCGGGACACAAATTTTACCTTCCCAAACGCAAGGGTGATACTCCACGTAGATTCAAATTTTTCTATGCAACAAGTTTGCTCGTAAGTTGGTGACAGCGCAAGACATCTGCTTTTGTGGAAAGAACGGGATGAAAAATCCCGGAATTCTCTAATTTCCCGGGATTCCCGGATGCCGGGAAATATTTTAACTAATCCCAGGATCCCGTGGATCCTGGTTTTTTTTTGTTATTTTTTCCAAATTTTATCCAATTTAGAAACCTCCGTTTTTGCGAGTTTGTGTGACCAAAACTCAAATTTGGATAGTTTTAAACAGCCGTGTTGGAATTATATGTTGCATTTACTCAACATTACAAGCAAACAATATTAACGGCTGATGCAAACAATATGAAAGGCTCAAATACCTGCGCCATTCGTTCACTGAAATCTCTTTTTAGTGGCGTAACTTAGTGGTTGAGTAACTTTTTTGGCTTTGACCGTCTATGTGTGAAAATTAATGAATATCGTTCTCAATGATATTTTCATATGCTATCAGTTTTCCCGAACAGTAAATTCACTTTTTGCGTATTTGAGTTGTATGTACTCAAACATGAGTGAGCTTTAACGCCCGTGTATATTTTCAAAAAGAACATTGAGAACTAGAATCAGACTAGTGTCTGAAGCTAACTGCCGAAGGCAGCTTGATTGTTTTGCTTTTACAACTTAAGCAGCAGAAAAGCACAATTTCCAATGAACTACATGACGCAGTAGGGGAGAATGGTACAAAACGCACTGTTTAAGCAACATCGTGAATTACAAGGGAATGGAAGCTGAAATTTTGAAAGAAGTTATTGAGTATGCTGCATTACGATGTTTTCGTTGTAGATCAAATGTGATTTAAACTCAAAACGATGATTTTTCATTTTTATTTAAACCTTTTCCAGTTTAATCCAAAGACGAGACCGGGGTATAACGCCTGTTTAATTGCTCAATATGCACCCCAAAATTGGGGAAAGACGCACCACAACACTGAGATATGATGCACCACAATATTGGGATAGCAGCCACCGCTTGTAAAAGGTGAAAACACGGCTATAAAAAGTTACTTATTAGGTTGTAAAGTGAGGTAAGGTCTCCACATATCGCCACATTCTTTTAAGCTCTGTTTGGTAGGCAAGCAGCCAATGGGTATAGAATAAAGATAGCAAAACGTTGCGATATGTTGCCAACTCCTAATTATATACACGCTTAGAAAAAGTACCCAACGGAGCAGTTAAGTGTGGGAAGCCAACGTTGGGTTTAAATTATGTTTACCTATCAATGGGTTCAAATTACTTACTTTTGGGTAGAATTTGACCAGAAGCAAGTTATTTAGACCCAACGGTAGTTTAACATGATTATATCTAACTTTGGCATCTCACACTTAACTGCTCCACTGGGTTTTTTTTTTTAGCGTGTAGACGTATTTAACGCCACGGTGCGTTCTACCTCAGTTTTAGTTTTGAATAGTTTTGTCTAAATATTCTGAAAATACGTGGAATTATAGTTAAGTTTTGATACTATATTGAAGTTTTGTTGTGTGTGATACATGTGCAGTGAATTTATTACAAACCATGGATTTAACGCATGGTAAAAGCTTATTTTAATAAAACTATTATTTACATATGAGATACAACCACGACAATTTGTTCAATCATCATCTTTTGGTGTATTTTATGCCTCATTGTAGTGAAGAATTGTGAATTCTGCTGTTTTATTTAAAAATTGATAAAGTATCACTCGATTGGAGCTATAGCTTTGAAACTTTGAGCATATTTATTGAGTGGGTCATTCTACCCGACCAGTGCATGTTGTACTGTTCTCTCCTATATGACAGAATCTGTTCGCGACAAAGTAAGGAACTGGTTTCATTGGTGGTTTTTTTTTAAATACAAGCATATTAGGCTTTTTGGCGTTTAATCACTTTTCACTTTCTGGCACATGCAGAGGAATGATGGTTTATTTTCCTCTAAATGATTTTCCTTCTTACTCGCACTCCTTTGATCCAAATGGCGCTGGAGTGTGCGTGCGTTAAACGCCATTAAGCCTAATGGGCTCAACAAGCAAAATGTCAACGTGCTCCAGGTCGCGGATAATGAAATTTCTGAACTAGAAATGGAAAATCATGAAACATGTGTGTCACCAAATTCAAGTAGTTTATCGCTGCGCCTAGATGAACTGGAGGAGCAGGAGCTGGAGAGTTCTATTTAAGAACATTCCGAAAGAAATCACTGAATTGAGTCAGTAGACCGTGAAAAAATTATCTATAAGGAAGCCATGCTGTACGAACTATTTAACCGGAAAGTTGACGAACAATTTGCAAATACTTTTTGACAATTTGAAATCCATCAAACCGACCTTTACCGACAGCGAACGAGTTTTCTCCGATTCGGCAAATTTTTGCAGCAAGAAGCATTCGTCCATTTCTGATGAAAGCATTATTGTACTTTTATTTTTGAAATCATTTTTTAAGAGAAAGTCTTAATTCTAATAATTATGTACCCATCAAACGTGTTTTTCCATTTGTTATTGCTTATTTCATATGACCAATGCTTATATAAAACGCAATTAACGATTCCCAACATTGTGTAGACAATTTATCATTGTCCCAAGATCCCGGGATTTTTCGGGAAATAGAATTTAGATTTCCCGAATCCCGGGATTCCGAAAACCACCGAGAAATGGAAGCTCTAATGGGCAGGTATACAAGAAAGAATGTCTTCAGATGCGAACTTTGCCATTGAATCGCACGACGGTTCTGTAAAGTTCTGGCCTGACTTAGCCAGCAGCCATTACAGCCGGGAGGTTTTGGAATGGTACAAGCAGAATGATATTGACGTTATTTAAAAAAAAACTCTCAACCCACCAAATTGTCAAAATTTTCAAGTATAGGTGGTGTTGAGCGGAAAGTCCGAGAATTCATCCGAAATGCTGCTGAATTATTTTTCATTGTTTTTTTTTTCAATAAATTCCCTGCAGAATGAAACCTTATCCGTTTCTGATTTTTTGTTTTGGCGAAGAAATGTCTTATTTTGTGCAGCCAAATACTCAGTGAACCAACATAAATTACACTCATACATACACAATAACAAATATACACAAAATAGATGGAATAAAGTACATCGATGTGGCGGAATAAAGAATCATACTTGCATGATTTCCGTTTGTCTACTTATCACATCCGAGATTCGATGCGCTTTACGTTCATGCTTTATACAACAATATTTTCTACAATCACTAAATGACGCATTCACCCATCTGAGATATTTCAAATCCCCCTAAACATCGTCTCTTTTTCAAAAGGATTATGATGAAAGCGTATGAAAAAAATTTTCTATTGAATAAGCGAAACTAACTTAAATTCCGGCAATTTAAAATTAATCGTTTTTGAATGGACAACATCTACAACACAGAAAAAAAAACCAAACAACACAGCAATCACAATCGTACGGTAAAGGGCAGACAATAGCGCGCACGAGTTGTAACTAAAATTACCATCAAGTGGAACCGCGTGAAGTTAATGGCATTAGCAAATTTCCCATACACTAGACTGTCATCCGTTACCACCACTACTGTCTCGTCGCTGTTGCATTTGACCTTCAACCGTGGCGAATCGCGATGGAAAACAAAGTGCGGTCGATGTCGTATGACATAATTTACAATGCCCCCCATGACTCCCCCCAGTTCATGTGTAGATGTTATTGTGTATGCAATTTTTTTTTATTTGCAAGAGATCTTGAGTACGACCCCTGAAAATCCACTCAGCTAACGATGATGCGCCATCGACCAGTAACTGCACAACAACGGAAGGCCATGGGCACTGGAATCAGGTCAGAGAGAAACCGTGTCACACACGCGTGCGATGTGGAACTCCCTCCCTGAATCAAGGTTTTATAGCTGTACTTCAGGAACCAGTTTGGTGCCTACGAGCAACGGAGGAACCGGTCCGTTCCTCAAGCTCCTGGAAGAGTTGCCTTTCCCACTTTGAGGCATCAGATCAAGACAAGAAAGCGATCACAAAAACCTAGTCCGTGGAATGTCACCAGCATCACGCGAAAACCTGAATCGCCAAAGTCGAAACAGATTTGAAACTTTTACCACGGTACAGGTGAATCGATATGCATCGCAGGCCAAATTCCCTTGGATGATCCAGGTGGTATCTACATTTACGTGTTTGTGTACATGCTTTAAAAGAGGAAAGAGAAAAATCTTCCATTGGCACTTGTGATAACGGTTTTCCAGATTCCAAGGTGTTTGTACTGAATCTGGAATCAAAATAAAAGCAACAGCAATGGAGCCGTCTGATGGCTGAAACAAGTGCTGGCTCCGCCGTCTTAGGGAAGGCCCCATATTGGACCTCACTCGGAGGATGGTTTGTTTGTGGAGGTATTAAGATGGTATGCGGCTCTTGGGAACAGGAGATGATGAGATCGGTTGAGGGGGAAAAAGTGCTAATCGGCATCAAAGCAGTTGACTTCATCGTCGATGACGATGAGGATGATGCTGCAGTTGCACAACGACGTCTGCATATAAATAAGTATGACTCCATCGTTGGGACATATTAGGCATATAAATCCATTTTTTTTTCGAATCCAATACAGCGGTCAAATTCAAATTCAAATTCCACTGTAAAGCTCAAAATATGACAATTGCAATACCCTTATTACCCTCATTTTGTCGGATTTCATAATTTCGGACAGTCCAAAACCCGTAATCCCATCAAAGCGGAGTGAGTCCCTATTTGTGCATGTTAATCTAGTGTAAAGTTAATCTCAACCATCAATAAGTATAACACCTTTGACCAAACGTCCGCCACACTTGCGCTGGAGTCATTTTCAAAATTCATCTCGAGCGCAACAACGTGTGTGCATGCCGATTCAATTATCACGTTCAGTGGTTTCAAGTATACCATTTGAAGTGAACGCAAAATGCAATGGTTCAGTCAACAGAACGAACATATAGATACACCGAGATTTAGCTTTGAATCGCAAATTGATTTGAGTAATGTTTCGTGAAGAAATAACCAAACGAGAAATGCTATTCTGATCGTACCGTACAGCAGCACATCGGGCAGCCATACTGGCAAAGAGTGATGAATCAAATAATTTCACACGTTCGTTTTCTCATTGTCATAAACATTAGAGATTGATGCATGCAATCGATCATTGGCCAACCACTAAATACGAATGTAGATGCAGGAATTCAAAATACGCCACTCCCAGGATGATTATCCACCAGAATCTGTGAAGTTTCGCCCATTTGAACAGGTTTGACTGAATCTATTTTTAGGTGAAGCTCTCATGAAGGAAAGAGAAAAAACTTGCTGACACAATCAAAAGCGCATTCCCCTCTTCTAGGCAAACGAAATGGGAAATAATAAAAACTATAAAACCCACAACCACTGGCTGAGCCCGTCCAGCGGGCACGGGAGCGGCAGACCCTCATTAGGAGTTCATATACCACGGAGCTCGGAGCGTGCCTCTTACAGAGTTTGAGAAGCCTTATATAAGCGACGAACGCATGTCTAATCCCAGCGGCAGCAGTAGTCACTGAAAGTGGAACTCTCGCACGACATTGTAACCACCGGAACATGTGGTTTACATGATGATTGTTATACTGTAAGAGCATGATGAAACATCACGTGAGACGTGGAGAGCCACCCTTGATTTGAATAGCTTCACATGAAATTTTACAATTAGAAAAGCACTCATCATCATCACCGTCGACTGCAACCTTCACACGCCTTGTGACACTGTACCATGAATTCGTGCCCTATTGACAGTTCTGAATAACACGTCCGGTAAGCTTCTACTCCCGAATACGATCTTCTGGACCTGACTCACCCATTACCCTCACGTATGTACGGAGGAAGGTAGCTACAGCTCTGTTGTTATTTCGTGCCCATAAAAATGAAATTCTCTCAATGTGGAACGACCATACGTGGTGGGTTCGCCGTCTGTTTTGTTGTTGCAATCGTCATCAGCGCTTTCCATTCTTTTCCATTTACACAAGCGGTGTGTGCGTTCCTACTTTTTCCCATTTTTCCGTTCCCTAATATGTGTTGGTTGTGTGTGCAGATAGCTTCATATGTATGGGTGTTCATATTCATGGAATCTCCTGTACCGTGACGAGGAGAAACGAATGCGAAAGAATCGAGTAAATGTGGCACTACCGGGTACCGTTCTGCACAAGCCCAGCGATCGAGTTGGATTTGATTGGTTGGTGAAGAAGTCCGAGAGTTTTTTTTTTGCTGTTTGGCGATGGCATTTCGATGAACAATTTTTGCTATTGTCCTGTGTACCAAGATAATGACTTAGAGAATGATTCCTAACTCTACTTGGCATATCGTGCCTGAGTAAAGATTTCTATATCGTAATCGTCTTTCTTAGCATAATTGACATTTCACCACCTCCATGAGAGGATTAAAAAAAAGTCTAAAAATTTTAATAACCGTGAAAGTCTTACTTATTAAAATTTTCCAAATTTTCCGTAATATCCCTCCCAAAGTGTCCATACCACTTGTAGTCGACCATCCGTTCCGAAATACGTGAACATAGAGTTACGAATTTTGGAACAAGTCATGTTTGCCTCAACGAATGTACACCATGAACAAAAATCATGGGAACCTGAACATTGTTCCATAAAATAATAATAACGCCTTTCGTAAAATTAGCAGAGCAAATGAAAATCATGGAACCGTGAACTTTATTCTGAAAATCATGATTTAGTTCCAGTAAACATGACGAAAGTTCATGAGCTGTTCTTTATAGCATGATTTTGTTCAAGAAAGTGAAATTATACCTCATAAACCTTCAAATGACAGCTCAAATACTATTTTCAATGTTTTCATATTGACTTTGAAAGGATCGACAAACATGATAACCACCCAAAAATGTTTCGGTGCTGCTCAATGCTCCTAATATTGCTATTCCGAACTAGCAGAAAATATTTTCAATCAATCTAATCCACTCTCAGATGGAACCGGTACATAATTCATCAAAACCGATTGTTTATTACAGTATAATAGTGTATTAGGCATGTTCGCGACAAAATCTGGACACCCCGAAGTACGTAAAGATTGGACTCGGAAAAAATGCGACACTTTGTTTTGGGTGTAACTTTTTATCGCATGAGTAAAATTAAAATTAATTAAATTTTGAGTAATACTAGTTTAAAGTGTTATGTTTATGTGGGCAAAATTTTATTGCGATCTGTCAAGTAGTTTTCAAGATGCATTCGAAACAAGAAGAGCTACGCCAGCAAATCTTGGGCGCGGTGATCGATAATCCTGGTCAGTCGCACAGATGGATCGGCAAAAGGCTTGGAATCCACCATTCCACCGTGTCCCGCGTTGTGAAGATGTTCCAGGAGACGAAGGCCATCGAGCGGCGCGGTGGAAGCAGCCGGAAACCGAAAACGGAATATCCAGAGAAGGCGCGGAAGATAAGGCAGTACTTTAAGAATAACCTGAACCCTTCCACCCGAGACGTGGCCAAAAAGGTCAATTCGTCGAAGTGGTTCGTCCAGCAGACCATGAAGCGGGCTGGGCTACGTGTTTTTAAGGTCAGGAAGACGCCAAACCGGACTGACAAGCAAAACACGGTGGCCAAATTGCGTGCGCGGAAGCTGTACCGTGAGTGGCTGGTCAAGCCAGGCTGTCTCGCCATGGACAACGAGACATATATCAAGGCGGACACCAAACAAATCCCCGGCCTCGGGTTTTTTGTCGGTACATCCCGCATGGAGGTTCCGGAAAAGTTCCGGAAGAGAAAAATGGACAAATTCGAAGAAGTAGTACCTGTTGTGGCAGCCGATCTGCGAGTGCGGACGGTACAGCAAGCCGTTCGTTACAACCGGTACCATAAACGGGCAGATTTATCGAGAGAAATGCTTGCAGAAGCGCTTGCTGCCCTTCCTCCGCTCTCACCGTGGTCCCACGCTGTTCTGGTCGGATCTCGCTTCGTGCAATTACGCCAAGCCTGTAATGGATTGGTACGAAGCGAATGGCGTTAGTGTGGTCCCGAAGGAGGCGAACCCGCCAAATACACCAGAACTTCGTCCAATCGAAATTTTTGGGCGATAATGAAGAAGAAGTTGAAGAAAAGCGGAAAAACATTCAAAACCGATGAAGCTTTGAAGAAAAACTGGGAGAAATTGTGTAAGGAAGATGGACAAAGCCTCGCCCAAGATCTCATGAGCAGTGTTAAGAGAAATGTACGAGCATTCAGCTTGGGGGAGGAAATTCAATAAATAATTATGCCAAAACATAGCTAATATATAGTTATTTAATCCCTGAAAATTTGAGAAGTATCCGATTTAAAATGAATTTTTGGTGATCATTTTTGTGTGTCTCATATTTTCCGAGTCCAGTCTTTATATCTCTGGAAATACTTCATCAACGCGTGAAATATTTCGCAGACTGATGAGCGTATGTCTGTTCATTGTGTAAAATCAATTTTACTACAAGCTTTTAGATCGAAGATGGCGATGAAAGAAGAGCTAGTGCGAACAGCAATTGTGTACGGTCGCAATGAAAATCCGGATCTGTCAGCAGGGTTCAACATTATCGACGCCTAAAAAGAAAAATTAACTTCCTACGCAATCGTTTCGATTCGAGCAAGATCATTTTCATGTATTCCATTTTGGTTCTTGCTATCGAGTCACGATGAATATTTTCCATGTCAAACATGACTTGCCTGTCAGTCATTTTTGTTCTCTAGGTTCATCAGTTCATTTGATTTTAAGCACATACTTGCGTCAATTGACGAAATGAACTTCTCGAAACATGTGTCCTGTGATTATTGTTTTGTTTTCACTTCAATTCGGTGCTGCATCGACTCAATCGACTATAGTCACGCGTCGCGTTGTTAGGTATTTCTAAGTTCCTACTATAAGTTTGTAACGAAAAATCGGTAAAGTGAACTCTCCAGGACCATCCAAAACTCCGCAAAAAGGCGATAAAAGACGAAGTTATTCAACTGATAGTAATTTTTTTTATCTACGATTTATATATTTATCGTTACCTATTTTTAATTTAAAAAAAACTGTATTGATTTAACTTTTTTTTAACAAATAAAACTGAAGCCATTTAGTTTTATTTATCTTGAGCTTGATCTTGAGCATACACAAAAACAATTAATTATATGGTTTCGGTCACCCTATGCAATTTCCCGCTAGCATTCGTCAATACCATGGTAATCTCCTTCATGAAGCTATTGACCCACTTCCGCTCGCTTTGAATCTTATAAGATTGGGATTTAGAACATATACGTTCCCAATCGCCAAGCATACCAGCAATTTCTAAATCAGGATCTTCTATTTTTGCCTGATGGAACTTCATTCGTAATACTCTTGCGGCAGTGGCAGTAACAAACGGATCAAAGTAATTTCCGCTGACGGCTATCTGAAATGCAATGTTTTGAAGTAGAAAACAGGTTTAAAACGGTCATGAGACTCACCTTTGAAACCTCAAAAAACTGAAACACTATTCTGAGCTGGTTCTTAGTGATTTTTTGGAGATTGTTTTTAATGTTCGCTGATATTTATTCACACGATGAAAATCCGAAAATATTGTTAAGAAAAGACGACACTCGCACATGAATAGTATACATTGACTTCACTTGGATGAAATTGATGCTTTTGTGTCTGGAGCTTCTAAGGAAAACATATCAATTGGAAGTGCCGAATACTTTATTTTTGCTGCTCCGTGCTCGAGCAATCTATGCATAGTTGGTGACAATGCAAACCAAACATAACTAGGCGCTTGGTAGCTAATCCATTGATAGAACCGGTTGTAGCTTACCACAACTAAAGGAATTTTTCAAAATAACAATGGAGTATTCCTAGAGAAAAGAGTTTTCTCATGAAAGTCATCTTCTAACGCTGCTCCTCGTTTTTCTCACAACTATTTAAAATGCATGTTTTAAGATGAAAACATCGTTCATATCTTCATAAAAAAAACTTGTAACTTAAAAGATGCGTAATTTTTTAGTTCATAAAGTTACCCAAGAGTAACATTTCTGAGAAATTTTAAATTAAAAAATATTAAAATACTGTTTTTAGAGCCACCCTGAGTCATCATGGGGAAATGTAAGTCGGTCAATTTATGAGTAATATCAAATTTGTTTTTACGTATTTGCTTGAAATTAGCTGGACTATGATTTTGCCAAAGAATGTACACTTATAGTTCTATGGGCATTTAACATTTTCATGAAATTAAGGACCACTAGTTTTTGTTGCCAGCAAAATGTGGGCCTTATTACAAGAAACAATTGTGAAGACCAAAGTTATTTTTATCTAAAATTAAATTTTAGGCTCTAAATGTATCTTTCCACCAAAATTCAATTGTTGACTACTGTGCAACGGTGGTCATTAGGGCAGAACTGAAAAACGTAAACAATGGCTTCTTTCGTAAATCACTCATGATACAAAGTCTATCCATGTAAACAACCAATTCTATCGAATAGGAGGACTCTTGCTCTACGTTCTTCTTTGTGTGAACAAAGGCATCAGTGTCGATATACAGTGCACTATACGCTACGTTATGTTTAACGTATCGAACGGGATCAAAATCGATTGTTACCAATGCATCATTGAGTTTTCCAACCGATAATGCAATATCCTGTTAAATTAGGAGATATGGCATCCCTGGTGATGTATAAAAAAGCAAAACCAACAGCGTGAATTGCAATACGGCGGTAACTTCATTTAACTGTGAAAAATGAACTGAACACGAAGGAAGCAAAAACAAACAACATTCAAACAGATCGAAAGTGGTTCTATAGATGTTGATATGGGATATGCTCGGAAAGAAAGAGCTTGATTTTCGTTTGATATTGCTGGTCATTAGCTTCATCGTCGCTTGACTATTATCAATTGACGATGACTTTGCCGAGCCCTGGTCTTTCAGTAAGAAAACTTGCAAAAAAGCTTGGTTTTCCTGCAAACACTATCCAAAACGTTCTTTCGATACACGTTTGACAACAGCCAGGGAGGCTGGGAGCGGAACAAAAACGGATCTCAGGAACCACCAGAAGTACGCGAAGGTGAAGAAAATATTGCAGAAGAGAACAGATCTTTCGGTACGTACTGTGGCTAGAAAAATAAAAATGTCCCAAACTTTCGAGCATACTTCAAAGAACCGGCAAGGTATGAAGTCGTTCAATGGGAAAACTGTACCGAACCATAATGATAAACAGAATGTGACGGCTAAAATCCGGGCTCGCAAGTTGTATCGAGAATATTTGACGAAGTTTTCCTGCGTGATAATTGACGATGAAACTTATATGCTGGAAGACTTTAAGCAGCTTCCCGGAATGTCTTATTATACTGCCATGAAACGAAACGGCATAGAGGCGCATTGCAGGACGAAGAAAAAGGTCAAGTTTCCCAGAAAATATTTGGTTTAGCAAGCAATGTGCAGCTGCTTTACCGTGAAGAATGCCTAGAGAAGCAATTGTTACCGTTCCTAAGCAGCCATGACGCTCCCTCGCTATTCTGGCCTGATTTGGCATCTTGTCAAAGCGAATGGAGTCCATGTTGTACCGAAAGAGGCGAATCTACCTAACTGCCCGGAGTTGCGACCTATCGAGCGGTATTAGGCTCTCGCGAAGAGAGAACTCTCTCAATATAAACAACAAGCTACAACTATAGACAAATTTCGAAAATCTTGGACAAAAGCAGCTGAATCGGTTGCAGAGAAGTCTGCACAGACCCTAATGGCTGGAGTGAACTCAAAAGTTCGTAGTTTCTTTATGCAGCCTAGTTAAGTAGCTGTAATTAGTTTTAAGATGAGTAATAATGGACAATTAAGTGAATAAAAATTGCATCTTGGATTGAGCTAACAGAAAATTTGTTTTATTCCAAATTTAATCTGTCAAAATTTTCCTTCCATGCCATTAGTCACTTGCTTCTTTCTATCACCACTAGACTTTAATAAAAAGCAGTCTACTGCCTTTTCATTGATCGCATTACTTACCACAGTGCATCCAAGATCTAAAAATAGCCTGATTCACAAACACAAAACTATCCTTCTACAGTACTGGAAAAAATAAAGTGCTCACCAAAACGAATAATCTTGAAGAGTGACACCCTTTACACATTCAGAGAAAACCTTGAGCTGTATTCGACATAATTCATCTTATTCTTCCGTTTTATCGTTTCGTGCAAAGAAAATAATAAAAATCTAGGACTGGAAATTTATATCTTAATTTTTATTGAACCTTTTCTGTTATCGACTGGAAAAAAATAAAGTGCTCACAAGAGAAATTGTAAAGAAAACACAGTATATAAAGCTTTTAGTACTTAGTATGTCCACCTTTTGCCTGGATCACTGCTTGTAGACGTCGTGGCATGCTTTCGACGAGGTTGTGCAGATATGTTTCATCGATGTTCTGCCACGCTTCATTTAAAGCTTTGAAAAGCTTGGTTTTGTTCGTCACTTCGCCTTTATCCACCTGTCTATCCAAAATCGACCACAAATTTTCAATCGGGTTGAGGTCAGGTGATTGTGGTGGCCATTCCAACAGTTTAATGCGATTTGCTTTGAAGAATGCAGTTGACTTTCGTGCTGTGTGCTTTGGGTCATTGTCCTGCTGGAAAATGAAGCTTTCCTCAAGCCCCATTTTAAGAAGCGATTCCTCCAGATTTTCATTGATTATATCAATGTAACGATCAGCAGTCATGATACCTTCGATTTCTACGAGATTTCCAACGCTGGACCACGAGAAGCACCCCCAAACCATAATACTTCCGCCACCATGTTTTACAGTTTTCTGCACGTTCTGATCCAATAAGCGTTCTCCCGACTTTATCCAAACACGAGGGCGCTGTTTCTTGCCAAACAGTTCAAATTTGCTCTCATCAGACCATACCACTCGTTTCCAGAATTCTACGGGCTGTTCCGCATACTTTTGAGCAAATTTCAATCGTTTGATTCTATTCACTTTTCTGATTAGAGGGCCTCGACTTGCATACTTGCTCTTCAATCCAGCTTCTTGCAGCCTGTAGCGAATAATTCTTTCGGATACCTTCAGATTCAAGTTCTCACGTATAGCACGGCTGGTTATTGATGAGCATCTTCTTGCTTCTCGTACGATTCTCGAATCTTCGCGTGGTGACGTAAGCCGCTTTCTCCCACGACCTGATTTGTCTGCCACACTTCCACATTGTTCGAATTTCTTCCATACCTTCCTTACACCAGAGTAGCTTAAAGCATACTTAGCAGCAATCTTCCGGAACGATTCATGGTTCTGGTGGTCTCGAACGATGAGTTTACGGATTTTTAGGGGGATTTGCTTACTTTCCATCTTAAAACACGAATAACGAACAAGTAAAACGGGGAAAAATTGTTCTTGAATATACCGCGCATAAACAACAATAAGAGGATATGTCAATATCAGCGACTGGGAACGAACAAAACACCGTAAAATATTATAAGGTAAAAGTGAGCACTTTTTTCTTCCAGTTCAAAAACAACTTAATTTAAGTAAAAAAAGTTTTTTTTTGATTTCAAGAGAATAGCAATTTTTTTTTCTACAAAAACTGAAAGATAACGCAAATTAAGTCAACTTTGCAGAAGAAAGCTAAATAATATAATCAAATTTGATGAAGTTATGAAGCAATGATATAATTATTTCCGGGTGAGCATTTTATTTCTTCCAGTACTGTATACCAATCAGACCAAGGCCGGTGTGGCCTCTGCTGTACACAGAAGTTGTCTCCATTGTGATCGGTCCATGGCTGTACTTCGCCAGCCTCGCTGTCTGCGGAGGGTCCGCAGGTCGCCTTCTACTTGATCGATACACCTTGCTCGTTGCGCGCCTTTCCTTCTTGTACCCGTCGGTTCGTTTTCGAGAACCATTTTCACAGGGCTGTCGTCCGACATTCTTACGACATGCCCAGCCCATCGTAGTCGACCGATTTTTGCGATGTGTACAATGGGAGGTTCTCCCAGCAACTGATGCAATTCGTGGTTCATTTGCCTCCTCCACGTTCCGTCTTCCATCTGCACTCCACCGTAGATTGTACGCAGAACCTTCCGTTCAAAGACACCAAGGGCGCGTTGGTCCTCCACTAGCAATGTCTATGTTTCGTGGCCGTAGAGAACTACCGATCGAATTAATGTCTTGTAGATGGTCAATTTTGTAGTTCGGCGAACTTTGTTCGATCTAAGTGTCCTTCGGAGTCCAAAGTAGGTACAATTGCATAATGCGCCTTTGTATTTCTCTGCTGGTGTAGTTATCGGCGGTCACCAATTTATCTACTACCTCGATTTCATCACCGTCAATCTGAACTCGTGGTAGGAGGCTAACATTGTCTTCTCGTGAGCCTCTTCCCTTCATGTATTTTGTTTTCAACGCATTAATCACAAGCCCAATCCTACCAGCTTCAGCCTTAAGTCGGATGTACGTTTCCGCCATCGTCTCAAAGCTACGTGCTACGATATCAACGTCGTCGGCGAAGCCAAATAGTTGGACAGACTTCCTGAAGATTGTGCCACTCGTGTCTATTCCAGCTCTTCGAATCACACCCTCCAATGCAATGTTAAACAACAAACAAGACAATCCATCACCTTGCCTTAACCCTCTCCGAGATTCGAAGGGACTCGAGAGTGCCCTGATACTCGGACGACACACATCACTCGATCCATCGTTGCTCTGATCAGCCGCGTCAGTTTTTCCGGAAATTCATATTCGTGCATGATCTGCCATAGTTGGTCTCGATCGATTGCATCATACGCTGATTTGAAATCGATGAAAAGATGATGTGTGGGCACGTTGTATTCGCAACATTTCTGCATAAATGTGGTTGGTAAATGACTGGAGAATGCGTACTATTGGTACCTCGCGTACCTGCAGGTATAAAATAGATCCAACTGCGATTCTTTGCCTCTTCTCCAGTAACTCCTATCCCTACCTCCCCGTGGTGCCGACTGGGGTATGAGTAACCATAGGAAAGATCGGGTAACCAACCCCGGTGGGATTTTGGTCATATGCTGACAGGGAAGGGGAGCTGCCCTCTTCAAAGTGTGCAGTCTATCTGAGCGTCTGTTCTCCATGTCAGGGGCGGCTCAAAACAGCGTCTGTTCTCCATGTTAGGAGCGGTATGATCATCGTTCTCGTGCCCGCGTGGGACTCTAAACAGTGCTGTGCACGATGGTCCTCCGGCGAGACATGGGGTTGAGGAAGGCCCAACACGCCTCCATTAAAAAAAAATCAATGTTACAAATAAGTTACAGAAGTTAATACGGACCGGAACAATCGGCAAAGACCTAAGCAACGTAATTAGGACTACGATTGGAGGGCGCAATGGTGGTCCTAATGAATAGTTTTGCTGGCTCCACGCTACAAAAGTCTCTGGCGATGTCCACATTTATTTTAATCAGTTCAATGAACCATTCTAACTACGGGAGTTTGTTTTGTTTTTAATAGGATTAGAATTTTTTTGCTAGAAGTAAATTGTTATTCTGTTAATTCGCCTGTAAAAAGAATAATGGTTTAGTGTATTTTTTTCCTTGCTGAGTCAATTACCACTAACCGATAAAAAACACGTATCAAAACAAACTCTTACTTGATAAAATGTAAGAGATCAGTCACTAGTTACCAAGCGATCGATTGAGTCGACCAACACGACAAAATTTCGTCGATCTCGGCATCTGTAATAGCAAAATTCTTCAAGCTAATTAAATCTGGGCTTCCTTCTTGCTGCAATCTGGGCCTCCTTTTTGAATACACACATTTTCTTTATCTAAAAATCGCAGAAGCACTCTCAGTTCTGAACTGGTTATGCTTCCGATGCCGGTTCCATATTGCATCCCATGGTAACAAAAAGACATGTCCACTCGCGATCAAAGCATACTTCGATCTGCGAATGAAAACAACGCCCACTTAATGTTATTTTAATAGCAAATGGGACAACTCAAATAATTTTACAATTGGAACATTTTGTCATTCGGTTGAGATAACATAAATATGACTTATTTAGTCATAATCAAGTTACTACAACTTATTATGATCGTAGTATGATACTTGGGAACTTTTCTGATATGCAAAAAAAAAGCCTTTTCCATGTGAATTTTGGATTTGCTTATTCGCAGTTCTCTTTTCTAATTTCCATCGTCAGCTTCTCACAAACAACAACTCAATTACTCGAATCAACATTACCAATAGATTGCAGATTTCCTTTTCTACCCAAGTGTGGTGTTACATTACGTAATTGAATGGTAATTTGCAACAACAAAAATTGGCAGAGGAAATAAAAAAAAAGTCAACTGCCGTTTGTGTGGGGAACTGTGGGTAAGCCCATCACTGTGGGTTATACCAGCATCACATTGCCAATCGCAATTCTCACTTCAACTCTTATTTTTACATATTCATAACAACTCATTATCATCGTTATTGTGTCAATGGATATAAATTTGAGCGAGGTAAGGCTGATATACCAATTTCTTGTAACAAGACGTCTATGAATATGAAGATAAGCAGAAAGGTAATTTATGGTATGGTATGGAATATCTTACAATATTACACATTGGAAAAGAAATCCTAGTCTAGTATTCATTCTATTTTTTCAAATTTCCTCGGATAACTCAGAAATGACCCTGGTTTATTACAGTATTTAGACTCAAAATCTCCCCTAGTCATCATTTTTATCTTATTTTTAAACATTGTTTACCAAACTTCAATTCTTTCGGATCATCTTATGGATTCACAAGGCTAACCAAGAATGGATTTTTAACTTTATGCTGTTTGAAACCCCATTAAAGATGATCTGAACATGCATTCAACGAACTATAAAAAAAGAAAATTTCTCAAATGACACATAATGCGAGCCACACATTCCTCGTACATTTAATGCACCGCATCACTTATTCCACACGCTAGGTGATCTATTCCTCTAGCTCACGAAACACCTTCAGCAACCGGCAGCCAGCCATGGCCATCCCGAAGTGGTACAATGCATTAATGAGCTCATTCGCTTCTTCCCGAGTCTGGCTCTGGATGGGTGGCTGCCTGGCTGGCTACCTCCAGAAGAAATAAGGCAGAGAAAACTTCCACGTATGTATCTGTTTGCTGGTCTGGATCTGGTCTACTAATGGGATGAAGCAACATCAACGACAGCGACTACGACGACTTCGGCGACGGCGATGATATTCCTTCCCCATATATTGGAAGACATCACGGGCACCTATACTAAAGAGAGCTTGCGGAACTTGCACTCAAGTGGATATATAGGAAAGAGGTGTAGCCCGGTGATAATAAATGAAATTCATAAATTCAATTCAGTCTGGAAGGCTGGAGCAAATCCGTTCGGAACCAGTAATTTTCGTTTCGCAAACTTACCGATTGAGTAGATGAGTGCGCACGATCCCGGCGATGTTGCGCGTTAACGCAAGAGGGGAACTCACGGAGCGATGAAACACGATCAAGGGTTATTGGGATCCACTTCCAAAACTAGGTTGAAATCTGCGAGCTATCACGGGAATACGCACGTATTTACGGATGTAATCCAATTATCTCTTAGTAATCCATCAGCTCGATTGAAAGGTAGTTAAATGTTTTGGTCACCTCATTCAGCTTAAACTTTTCCAGCGACTGCTTCCAACCTTCTTCTTATTCTTCTTATTCTCTTTCCCCTGTTGAAACTTTCTTCAGATATCTTGACTTTCTTTACTTCAGCTCTTCTTAACTCTTTCTCTGCTTCTCCTGTTTCACTGTTGAACTTTATTTCTGAAGATAAAATGCCGTTAATTACACTCACACATGCAACTACCGAAAAGCAGAAGAAAAAACTAGTGTAGAAACATTTTTCTCCTAATTTGAATAAATTTCCTTCTTTCTTTTGCTGTAACTTAAGCTTACACTATCACACACTCGCTATCAAATACCGTAAGAAAACACCAAATCTGTCACATACTCGGGAAAAACATCACAATTTCAATCACTTTTTGTTCACACCTATGCCCATTTTTCACTCAACCAGAAAAAAAAAAGAAAATGGATGAAAATCAAACAAACCGAGTTGTGCGGTAGCAGCCACTCAGGAAAACTCTAGTTTTCTCAACCTGGTTGTAATTGCCACAATGCTTCTGCTGTGACAGGAAATTCTACTCAGAGGGAAGCTGCTCCGGCTTACGTGTACGCAACGCAGGAAAGTTAAACTCAGACTGGTAGCACTGGCTGCCGAGCCACTGAACTCCAGCCGTCCGCACCGCGAGCTCTCGAAAAGAGTGGATCATGTTGACGGTGCTCACTACCACATACAAATTCGTGGTCGGCGGAGAGCTTTCCAAGTAGGGCTTTGGCAATGGTTGTGTGCTGGAATGGGCGAGCTTCCCGGGCTGTTTGGGTTGAGAAAATCCGATGCAATGTTGCTGGAAAATGAAAACATTGCAAAATTTGGTTCTTCTCGGTTGCTTTCCACCTGTATGAAGAACCTTCTTACACACAATATTTGTTTATCTCGCCAGTTCAGTTCTCGTTTACCGTAGCAATCGAAAGAAGTGTTCACAATTGTAATTATTTGAAAAACAAAATTTTCGAACGGGTTTGCCACATATATATGAGAAATAAGTCGATAATTGGTTGTCACTCAACCAATTGGTTGTCATTATTTACGTTTTAAAACAAGCAGAATAAGTTTCAAAACTGTATAAACATGACGATATTTTATCTTCGTTTCACAGAAATTATTTAGTTAGCCAATTCCGTTTCATTATTGGAATTACTATCTTCTATTCATAATGTAATAATTTTTTTCAATATCAATGTTACTCCCTGAAAATTCCGCAATGGGAAAGAAATATTTGGCATCAACGCTCGCAAAAAAAAACACTCCCACTTGAGCTTTTGAGCGTAAGCTCGCCAATACACACCTGTTATGCGTGCAGTAGATCACCTAAAACACAACAACAAGGCAATCGCACAACTTTCCTATCTAGCCCTCATGCGTATACACATAAGCCGGAGAAGCCGCAGCAGTCTCTCATCATCCCTACTGGACCCAACGAACATTGAAAGCCACACAGGTGTTTTTTCACTACCTCACATTCCTCTCTTGCTTCTATTTCGACGATATGGACCCTCTCCTGTATACTGCACTTGATCGAATTGATCTATAGTGAAGTAAACGTCAGGAAGATACTGGTAATGATGTTCAACGTTTCTCCCTTGCTGTGCTTCACGCTCTACCGACCTGTCACTTCACATCCGGCCGTTGTACCAACCAACGCGAACTGGCCACCGTCGCCGATGGAAGCAGCAGTGGGAAATATGATTCTGGCTTCACAGCATAAGTAACATTTCACATATTCCAAACTTTACGATGGTTGCGTGTCGCTAATTTTATGCTACCGTACTGTGTGCACACACACCTGATAATACCTATTTCGAAGGGTCAAACGAACGTTGTCTACGAGCGAGCGGATTGTTAGCAAAAGCACAACCTGTGATCACAACAGGTTGAGCAGGACTGAACTTACGACGCAAAGGTGCTATTCAAAAGATATGAGCTGTTGTGCCGGTACGCTGTGGTATAGAGGTCTACTGTGACACTGCTTAGTCGCAGCTTTCCTACCTGTGGACGAAAAAAATTACACTTGCACAGCTTTTTTCACCTGTTGCTCACCTGAAGAGTAGAGCTCTCTGTTGGTAGACACTGGAACTGCGAAAGAATGAATGCTTTCGCAACTTTTAATTCGAATTGGAATGGTTTGACACTACCGTCCGATGTGGTTGGTTGAATTTTATTTTCAAGATGATCATTTGTCGACACAAACAAGATTCGAATAATGAATTTGGCATTAGGCTTGCTCATCAAACCGAAAAAAAATCATTAGTTTCCATGAACACAATCTTAAAATGACCTTATCTTATGAACTCTTGACACTGATTTATTATTCCATTACACAAATAGCCGATACGAGCAGCAAAATTTAGGAATGCTCAACCGTTTGAATAGTTGGAAGACATGAACAATTATGAGTTGAAGCTGAAACTGTGCTGGAAACCCCACAATCTCAGATTTATCACAAGAGAATTTGATACCCAGATTTCAGCAGAGAAGGATTCTAAGTTGTATGAGGCTCAAAGGCAAAATGTATGAGCAATTTCCAGCAATACATTCGTCAATCCCTGTAAAACTTGTTTGAGCCTTGTCATGTTGATGATGATAGCACCTTTCTGATTTTCTTTGTTTTTCAAATTTCTTTGGAATCTCGATGCATATCGTATGGTACCAAAGTTACTTAAAACCTTAAACAACCATTTTCAAGAAGAAAGAAAGGGACTCAATAGGGTTTCTGTGCTGGTTTTAAAACTGCTGGTAAAACATTTTTCATTCTACATTGAACATCATAATCTATCATCAAAAAGCAATGGTATTTTCTATTAATATAATAGATAAAGTATGTAAAAACATTTACCCCACCCAAGCCATAAAATCGCACCTTCATTCTTTTATATTAATCTATCATTTGCGTAACGTTTGCGCTAAAGAGTGAATTGAAAAACAGTTCAAAACATTCAAAAATTGGAATAAAACTTTATACAATTCGTTAATTTTCAAAACGATGTATTTCATCACATGAACATTTTTTTTATTCCTTCATTATCGAGATTTTTATAGCCCTTGGCTGGTTCATCGCCCGTCGTAGTCACTCAAATACCTTTTGGGTATTTCCGTAACTTGTCCGGGGGTGAGATTCGAACTCGTGACTTCAGCGTGAGAGGTTTGGATGTTAACCACTAAGCCAGGGTCGCCCCCATCATATCAACATGTTAAAATATCAATTAAACTACCAAATTAATCAGATTGCTGATTTCGGTAACATGATCGTACCTTAGCCTTTATACCGTCCATCAAGTTCTGTGCAGTGGTTTTTGTGCACTTTCTGGACGCTGCTGGCCAATTTTTCTGAAATTTTGTGGGCTACTGTACCTGTAATTTTGAGATTCCTGCTGGGCGATTGCGCAGTAGCGTTCAATCGATCGCAGTTTTGGGACAGATCGATTAGTTGATATATTATTCAACGAAATCAACTTTGTTATCAGACAACCACTGCAGAGTTGCACGCCAAATTCGGCCAGAAAGAGAGGAGGAATCTCATGCTTTCGATATAGTGGAAGCAACCACTTCTGCAAGCACTCGTTTCGGTAAATTTCAGCATTTTCAGTTCTTATTGTGTAGAAAATGGAAGATCTAAAACAACATGTGCAAATTGTCAAAACAAATTGGAAGCAATTTTCCAAAATACGGTTGTACAACTTTCGGGCCACTTCTGTTCCGGAGACTGCTTCCAGTATGTCTTCAAATCATTTCTAGTCTTAATCCGCTGGATCATCTCGATGATGGTCTTGTAACGTTTGCATTTAAAAAATGGACAAAAATTGCCGATTTTTCAAGGGTTTACCTTCACCCGCACTGACAAAACTACAGTATCAATCATAGTAACTCATGAGTCAGCAGACAAAATTTGACAGCTCTATCAGTCGAACTCTAACCGTGATGGCAAAAACAGTGAAGCAACTCCGTTCAGAAGTGTGCGCGTTCAAAGAACGGCACCCCGCCGCGTCGAAAACGGACATCGTGCGGCACTTTGTGGACGCCGGGATACGCCCGTTCCGGCATCTACAACATCTTGGCACTATTAGACAACAATCAGAGCATCGAAAGAAAGCCCGATTCCGGACGGCCGACGACCCTGAGCGACAAGAAGCTCCAAAGGATGCTGAAGAAGAAGACCGAGGGAAAAGTGGCTATATCGCTGCGTGCGCTTGGCCGGGAGGTCGGTTCAACCGGCCAAACAGTGAAAAAGTACCTGGCAAACATGAACATACATGTCAGAAAGCGGAAGTCACGTCCACTGGTTTCGGAGCTGCAGGCAATGACGCAGCGGCAGCAGCTGAATAAGATGGTCAACTCAATTTGCCCGGCGAATCGCGACGTGGCGGTGGTGATGGACGACGAGGCCTATCTCACCCTGGATGGCAACGACTGGCAGGGCACTTCGTATTTTACTTCCCCCACGAAGGAAGTGAGCTCCGAGGTGAAGTTCATTTCACACACCAAGCTCCCCAAGCAGGTGCTGCTGTGGCTGACAATCAGCGAGAAAGGGATGTCAAAGCCGCTCTTTTTTCGCTCCGGACTGGCCGTGAACGGAGAAATTTATAGTACGAAATGCCTGCCGGAAGTTGCGTCGTTCATCAAGAAATACCATAAGGGCAAAGACGCGGTGTCCTGGCCGGATCTGGCGTCGGCCCACTACTCGAAGCGATCGTTAGAGGAGATGGAGCGGCTGAATACCGATGTGGTACCCAAGTCGGCGAACCCGCCCACGCCCCCCGCGCGTCGAGAATTTCTAGGCCAACCTGAAGCGTAAGATCTACTCCAACAATTTTGTCGCGAAAACTGAGGAGGAATTGATAAATAAAACGAAGGAAGATCTCAAAAACATGCCTACACGCATGTTTTCGTCCGCCATGGCGAATGTTCCGGTTAACTGCCGGAGGGGGGAGGGGGAGCCCCGGGGGGAGTGGGAGAACGGAAAATGTCCTTAATCACAACCGGGTGAAAGGTGTACTGCTCACCATACTTTTCAATCACTCGTTTTACACTTGCTGGATGCTCTTTGATCTTTTTGGCAATTACGTTTTAAATGATTGTTCGTTTCTTTCGTACTAAGTTCAATTCGAATAAAAAAACGTAATACCACTAAAAGCTCAATTGCTGGCGCCGATGGTGTAGTGGTAAGCGTGACTGCTACTTGACACCCCAGTGGATCTGGGTTCCATCCCAGTCGAGGTCGGTGGTTTTTCTGAGGCGAAAAAAACTGGCCACTTCTTCCTTTGGAAGGGAAGTAAAGCCGTTGGTTCCGGCTCATATGTTGATGAGTGTGATATGCAGGGTCCAGGTGGTGGAGTCGTCTTCCTGGCGTCGGTGGTTTTCACCACGTTGTGAGGAAATAGGCCGATGAAGAATAAACGAAAAAAAATATATGAAAGTTATTTCACCTTATTTAATTCCTTGATTATGGAGATTTTCAGCTCTGTGCTGGATCATCTCCCGTTATAGTCACTCAAATACCTTTTGGGTAATTTCGTAACTTGTCCGGGGTGAGATTAAACTTTGGCGTGAGAGATATGGATGTTAACCACTACGCCGGGGTTGCCCCCATTATTTCACCTTATTGTTAGCATTAATTTTCTTCGCTATTTTGCTAGCTGATAAAATTTCTTTAATTATATCAACAAATATTTTTAGGGCTTCAAATGATGACTTGACAACCTTGAAGACCAAAGTTCCTACCTCACGCCTCCACGAATCATATGATCACAAAAGACTGCTAGCTGAAACATGGGGACGTTGGTTGGCGTGGCCTGGGCACGCCTGTTGTCAAATTCACAATAGCGAAGTGAGGGGGTGCGACTGAAAATCGTGTAAATCATATTGTATATTTTCCGTTCTCTTTTAATTAATAATGTCAGCACGCTTTGGAATCATCTTTACATCTACAAAGATGGGAGGTTGTCCTTCACCTTTTTTGCTGTTTAGATAGACGAAATGTTGGCTTCGGCAGAACTGACTGTTCTCGGCAACCAGTTTAGGAACCTTTTATCTCGTGTATTCTTCCATCAATATTTTTGTTCATATTTATTATTTAGCTTTTAACATATGTATTGTTTAACTTTTTATTTAGATTTAATTAACATTTTCATCAACATGTTGTGAACATTTTCAGATGAAAAACGAGCCTGAAGGCCGTGGCCTTTTTCTCAACACTTGTGATGAAGCGTCAATTCTCAATTCTCATTTAATTATACTCAATTTATGATTGCATGCCCATAAATTTAAGTAACTTCCAGGAGTAACGGAGAGCAACAGGAAAAACTTTCGTACAATATATTTAGGTAGCGGGAGGCGGAAATCGACAACGGACAAACTAATCACCAACTTAATTTCTTAAATATATTTATGTGAAAATTGCAAACATCGCTTGCTGAGACTATGCTTAAGCCTGCCCTCCCTCTTAACACAATTCCACCTTTCCCGAGACACTTATGAGGGGTCGTGGAGGTCTCTACATCTCTCTCAAGTAAGTATCAGACTAAAATTGCTTCCTTATTCCCACCAGCTGCAAGGACGTGGGCAGGACAGCTCTGGTCTGTTGGAAAGGGACACATCCTTTATCTAAAAGGTAGGGTTTTATCACAAATCACTATCTAACAGCAACCGATAGAGGCGCGTCTCCATCTTAACAACTGTTCAGAGCTTGTACCACCTACGCTAATATGCGACCTGGTTTGTGCTATGCTATGTTATGCTAATTACGTATCAAATGTTTATTACTACTATTCGATACACTCCTTAGCATTTTTCATGTTTTTAAGATACCAGATTGAAAATAAAAATATTGTTTACATAGAGTATCTGGAAAAATAACCGAAATTTACCTAACTCTACATAACTTTTGTTGATCAAGCACTTGAATAATTTTCAGTTTAAGTTAAAAATTCCGAAAAAGTGTAAAATTGGTGGAAATTGAAACAATCAACAACGCAACAATGTCCGATAGCAAAATAGTGCACAACAAAGTAAGCTATGCTAATCCGTTTAATGTTAAGATTGAAGGATATCGTGAAATTAGAGTCTCTAGAAACATTTTGTACCTTTTGGCAACTTTGGGCTTCTATTGATGTCCAAGCTCATCAGTTTAGCACCAACCGGAGGAGACTTGGTCCTATACCCAATGATTTCTTTATCTCCAATCCGCTCAACCAATTGCAATGTTTTGTGATATAGTGGGTGGAATATTATAATTTGAAATAACTCAATGCAGACGTCTTCCAAATTTGGCAGATCGACAGGCAATCAGTGGATAACCACCTGGTACCTTATAGCAAGATGCTTAGAGGCGGACCGGAAGAATTGATGAGCTACCTACCCCTTGATACTCCTTTTTTCAATAGATTGATTCATGAGAAAGGTTAAAACATTTTAAAATGTAAAGCAGACACCGCCTTTCCACTGAAGGTGAAGCGTGCATTTGAGCTCTTCTACTCTCTATTGATTGGGTGTATACTACAATTAACTGGGTATAATGTCAGCGTAAATGTGTTTTAGTAGTTATTGGTTCCTTCTAATCACTTTTCATCGTTAATTTTATAAAGCACATTGTTGATGCATTTTGAGTGGTCGATAGAGATACGGAACAATAATTGTGTACAATAATCATTTCGTTATGGTGGGTGAGAAAATGCCTTACCCTATAAAAAATTTGGGCTGATTAAAAGCTGACTAAGTTACCTTTTCAACTGCAAAAATTTTTGTCTGCATGAGCTCTCATTCAGCCCTAATTTTTTATGATAATCATAAGCAGAAATTTCATAACAACTCTATGCTGCGATTAATTGCAATCTAAAAAAAATGTCCAATAAATAGCGGTTAGTATTGCAAAAAAAAAAAATTCAGAATATGTTTAAACCAAGCATGGGAAAAATCGGTTCACTTTGCGCTCATTTCTCACTCAAACGCATAAACCTTCAGAAGTGAGCGTTACTACGTTTGAGTTATTCAGATTCTATTCATTACTATTCTGCTTTCATTTTGTTCGTTGACAGAATTAAGCAAAACTGGCAGCCGATCGTACAGTGAATGAATCGGACGGTAGCAGTGTGGACGACTTCTCATTGCCTATTTTTTACCCGGTGAATCATTAACGATTGCATTCAGTTTGATTCAGCTGAGCGAGATTGATTGAATCATACTAATTTCGTCAAATCATACCTTAAACATGATTTAACATTTCAAATAATGATCTTACATGATGTTAAACAATCTAATACAACATAAGAACATAAAGCGTCATTTTAAACCGTAACTCTGCTCTGATCCTTCCAGCTGATTGCATTCACTGAGTCAAAATAATCTCATTCGGTGTATTCAAATCGCTTGCGTTCAGTGGCAACGCATTCATTCAATATAACGTCTAGCTGAAAATTTGTTTCGGATGATACTGTTTTCTTGTTTTTTTTTTCTATAATGTGTGTTTTCGAGGATTCGTGTAAAATCATTCGATAGGAAACATCACACACGTTCACGATTCTGTTTGCAACCGAGGATTGCTATTTTATATCGGGGGTGCTCATGCTCATACGAGTGAATGAATTTTCCCATGCTTGGTTTAAACATCTTCTGAATACCGAACAAGACACTTTATCCTTATCACATCCTTATTACGATTTCATGTTAGGTTGGTTTAAATTTCTCAGTAAGTAAGTTTACTAATAATCTCCCAGTTTTCTGATCAGGAGAAGATTTGAATCTTATTTACCTTAGGAAGCAGTCCCACCAACGCGATGTAGGAAGGTAGCTTGCTGAAATCTTACCCTACAACATAAAATGGAAGTATTCTTTATACGGTGTAGAATTTCAGATCATCTATGGAATTATGTTGTTTAATAATTTTAAATTTTTTGTTTCCTTCGTGGCAATGATAATGCAAGAGCGTCTACAATTGCAGCTGGACATCAGTCTACAGACATGCAGACAGTACAAATATAATTGTTACCATCATTTTATATTATAACATCCCTTCACAATATTTTTAAAGCTATTTTCAGGTTCGCATCTATGCATCGTCGTAAGTTTTAGACCACCTAACCCACGATATGTATTTGAAAAGATAGGATGGTTTTTAATGTTTTTTTTAGAAAGGATCATACGACAAATTTAAATAAAATTTCCAAAAAAGTTTTATAATTCAAAAACTAAAATTGTTGATGATCTCTCATTTTCTATTGCACAGATATAAAGAATTATTTATGGGCCCAGTAGAAAGCAAGAGTTATCGGAGAATTCAAGTTTCATTTTTCTTTTCTCTCTCTGGTTTTTTTTTTGTAGATTTATTAAGCTTCCGTTTTTGGGCATTAATCATAATCATATGAAATTTATTCCGGCTAATTCTTTGCTTAAATTTTCTTTGCTATTCTGCTTGGCTGCTCGGTGATCAACTTTCTTTCATTATATCACTTTGGAAATTTTTGCCATTTCAGAGTTTCAATCATCTGACATCACAGCAGAAGAGACAAATAGTTGCATCTAATTTTTATGTGTATACTATTACAACATCGTATTATTATTTTCATCATATATAAATATATATATATATATATATATATATATATATATATATATATATATATATATATATATATATATATATATATATATATATATATATATATATATATATATAAGTATAATCAAATTAAAAATATTTACTAAAAGATTAATAATAATAATTAAATTTCATTTGCTTCTAGGTTACAGGGAAATAGATTCCAGTAAGTACAGATATTTTATTTCATTGTATCTAAAGGTGTTTTTCTATGAATTTAAATCATTGAATTTTATTAAAATTAATAAATGCTCTTCAATTCTGCTGATTATGTATATCTTGAATACATACATGTTTTTTTGATTCATGTATAATTAAATGGTTTATGTTTTATTTAATTGCAATAAGACCTTCACATTCCAGAGTTATATTCATCTGCCACTGATTGAGCTGTAAAGATGCACCAAGCTGCATATGATTATCATATGCCTATTATTACTATTTTAACTATTTCATCATATTATTTTATTTATAACCATATTTAAATTACAGGATGACGAATTCCAACCATGGTATATTTTAATTAAATACAATAGTATATTTCATTGCTCTATTACATACTGCGTATATTGCATATTATGACATGTTATGTACAATATATATAATAAATACTGGGTTGGGAGGGAGCATCAGGGTATCATTCAAGCTGAAACTGGATGATGGTTTGATTGACTGCCTGAGTCTAGGAGGGAACGAGCATTATCATTTTCTTTATCCTACCGATTCGATTGTGATGCTGCGAATTCTACTCCAACAGTTTCAGTGAGAGTGACGCGCCCTTCTTAACAAGCCATCCTGTAGAAAGCTTAATAAGTATTGCGAATTGGGTTATTCGAATTGTTGGATCGTATCGTTGGAAGGAGATTCTTAATTTCCCGTGGATTTCGCGTGAGTGTCTCTGCTTACGGGTCCACCCCTTCGTTTTTGGCCCTTCATACAGCGATATTGTGAATTCAGATCGGTGGCTCAATTTGATCTTGCTATTAAGTGGAGCTGCATCCAAGCCAAGGGCATGAAGGGATGGTGGCTACTATACATACATACATACATACATAGGAGAAGATTTGAATCTTACAGTTCTAAGGAATCCTAAATAAAATTCGCTCAAAGTTTGGAGAGACTTGGATGAAAAAGCTGATTAATTCCCGTAAGGAGAAAAAAAGAGTTAGTTTATAATTTGGGGAGGCGAAAGATTGGTTTGTAAAAAAAAAGGTTTTTTGTGGGTTTTGTAGAGGAGAAGATTTGAATTAAGTGAAAAAATGAATGGTGATTGATTGTCAGATAACTGAAACTGTGACTCACTGAAAAATTTCATGCGTTTCATACAGTAAGACATATTTTTGCTTTCGTTAATTTTTGATTAACTTGAGTAGTTCTAGTCGTGTCTGCGCTAAATTCATGAGGGCTGTATTTTTATTCATATTTTGTACAAGTGTTTGAGAATTCAGAGGTTAAATTAAAAAAAAAACAATTTTTCAATGAAGACGCATGGTTAAATTAAAAAAGAAACAAATTTTTATTGAACATTTCATACAACGTGTTCGGTTCCTTAGTGCAAATATTTTCAGGGACGGTAGGAGATGATATTTGATGAAAAAATTGTTCTACGCATATGGTAAAATCATTAAGTTTACGGAGTTATTGAACTTTTAATGCTTGGTAGATGTTAGTCTTAAATTAGCTGTAACTCAAAAATTATGCTACGCTGCAAGATTCTTTGGATTAAGCACATACACGTAAGTCGTGACTTCATCCGTGTAATGAGTAGACTAATTCCCAACCACTACCAGTTAAATGCACCCCTCTATCGAATTAATCTCGTGGACAGCTATCTATTCCGGTGTGGAAACGGTTATGATGACATCGATCACGCAGTCTGGTGATGTACAGATAATGACGCCGCTAGAACACGACTTTTGAATACCCATGGAGACCAAGGAAGACAACCTAATCTTTTTAATATAAAAATGTTGAGATCTCGCGATCTTTGTTATATGCAGTCGATTTATTTGTTTCTCCAAACGTTTGGTATGAGAGTTAAATATGTCTGTGTTTTTTTTTCTTTATTTATTAGTTTGTGTTTGTTTGTTCCAACATCTTGAGAAGTCTCATCGTTACCCAATGGTCATCACCACTGTCCAAACACAAAAAGAAAGCCCAGAATATTTCCACGTTCCTTTGGCCAATCCTTCCTTGAAAAATTATTACCCCTTATAATCTCTGGTAAACCACGAGTAAACGGTCCTCCTACTAAACGTAGTATTAAATCATTCATTTTAGTAAAAAACAATGAATCCTTGTAAGTTTAAGCTTTTAAGTGAAATATCTGTAACTAGAAAATGAGAAGAAAAAGATTTCGTCTACAATGTGAAGACTTCTTCAGTGTCGTGTTCTGATACTCGACTCCTCGAAGCTTCCCAGTAAACACAAAATCGCATATAATAACGGATATGAGTATAACGTGTAGGCGATATGCGTACATTTAACATGGAGTTATATGAACGAATGAACGTATATCGCCTCCACGTTGTACTCATATGCGCTATCATATGCGATTCTATGTTGTCTGGGTTATGCGATTGAGCCTCCCAAAAAAAACGAACTTGATAAAAAACATATTCATTAAAAATTAAAACTTGGCTCTGTAAAGTTGATTCGATTGAGCCTGTACAAATAAATGAAGTTTCGTTTCTTAAAATACTCTTTTTTTATTGAATTTTATAGTGAAGCACGTAAAGAAAACGATTGTCAATTAGTGTTTCGTTTCTTAATAGTCAATCCCTCGGTACACTGGCAGTAGGCCTGGCAGTAGTCTAAAAATATCGGACTTTAGCCTTGTTTCCCACAGTCAACAACAGCAGCCATCTTTGCCAATTCTTTCATTCATAATCTTCATTTCTTCCCTCGTTTCCAACGTATCCTTTGTGTTCTGAACAACTGGATCGATGCATACCGGTTCAGTGTTTTCACACGATCCGCTGTCCATCACACTACACCTGAACCAGAACCAACAGGATGTGCTCCAACGCAATAAAATTTGCATATTTACTGATGACATTTATTGATGCTCTGTTATTAATCGAACACCCAAGTTTTATTAGAATCACGTGCTGGGGCGAAACTCCGTTGCGCTAAATTTCCCCCTCCAATTCGATCTTGCTGATATGCTAAGTTTGCACCGCTAAACCATACATCACCATCCATGTAATTGATCTATTGGAAGTTTCCTTTTCGGTTTGAATAATTTAAACTTCGCCATATCGCGGCTCCGTTTGTGTCCTTCTGGATGTTGTTTGCTTTCCCCAAAGGTCGTTAGAATCAATGATATTCTTCTCTTTCCACCATCTCTCGTTCTTATCCCAATCACAGCTCGTCAGTGGACGATTGCCGGCAATCGGGATTCTCCTGATCGTTGGTATATAAATGTATAAATCTCATTTGCATACAGGCTCAGTTTGCATGTTTTATTTTGACGCTCCGCTGTCTGGCTAAATCCGCCTGGATATAACAGAGGCTCGCGCAAAGCGAGAGCACTGACTTTCTGGTGAACACCGAAGTTGGTGTGAGTTTTCGGAAACTGGAAACTGGAAAGTTGTTCATTCAAGAGGATTTTTCAGCAAGGGCGATAAATTTGCTATTCCTTCGGGACAGGGGTTTGCAGATGACGGTCCGTGGAGAACTTGATGTTCTAGCAAAAACTAGTCGATCACTGAGTTTATGAAGCCATTTGATTTCACAGTTCTTAAGTAAAGCACGAGGCAAAGGACGCAGATTTCCTTTAAAAAATCCTAAATTTATTTGTCACTGGTGAAAATTTCTCTAAAATTCTAAAGGTTGTAAGGGATGCGATAAGGAAAAGGCTAATATACAATTTCCTAGTGAACTCGATTGGTTTTCAGAAAGCTTCAAGGAGTTATTTTTCATTGCAAAAACTAGGAGATGTTTCATAATGCTGGAAAGGCGATTTGGACCGATTTAATTTGGAGCCACTCACAGAGTGTGATTGTGGTATTTCATTAGGAAAACAAGGTATTTCATCTCAACGCTTGAGAGCCAACTTGGACCGATCTACACTTACAGTACGGATGCCGCTGGAGTCACTTACAAAATGGGACAGTGGTTTATGGTCGACACAAACCTATTAAAAATAAATTTTATTAATATAGATACAATCGTAACAATTACCTGTCTTGCTCCACGTCCTTGAAAGCACTTACTACCTCACGAGTCGCCTGTACCCAACTCCGCAGGTGTCCGTCCAGTTTCTGGTACAATAATTTATCCTTATGCATAGCTGAAGTATTATTACATAAAAAGTATTGATATTAGATATTGTCTTCAAAATATGGTAGAAACAAACCATCTGCTGTCTGAAAAGAAACAAAACTAAGAACAAAGATATATAATCCTTGTAGTCCCCGGATGTTTGAAGAGCTTAGCCATGTCTATGAAAAGATACTAAGAGTTATTGTTGCGGGCTGTCGATGGTTGATTACAACTATGTGCTGGACACTATTGGCTGAAATGAGCATTGAATGAGAATAATGAGAACATTTCATTGAATAAATGACTATAATACTCAGTTGTTTGTTAAGCCGAAGCCCATTCGAGGTATATCTGATGAACTCAGTCGGTTTTTCTACTTAATAGCCCCTTAATCTTGAAAGGTTACTGGTCTATCGTTTTACTGTCACCCTCTATTGTTTGTTAGTATATATAATGTTTGAAGGTTAATTATTGGTTTGATCTGGATACATCTGAAAGCTCATTTCTATTTATCTCTTCCGCTCAGCTACTCTCAATGTATGCTTCCCAAAGCAGTCCTGTAATAACCTAACTAATAACCTAACTATAAATTCACAATGCACCGATTCCAAATCACGAAAGACATTCCCACCGCCTAACATGCTAGTGGGCGGAAAGTTACAACTTGGACAAATTGTAAACGAAATCGAAGAATCAATCCTCTCAGATTTATCGCTAATATGCTATTATGATAAATATACAAGCTAATAACTGCATGCTAGTTTGTGATTTGAAAAGTGTCCAGATTCATGAATTTGTATCGCTTAACAAATCCTCAAACAAATGTGCAAAAGCACGTAGGCCAATATTTAGTATCAACCAGTGGGTACGTGTGCTCTACTCCAAGTTCCCCTTCTTTCAAACTCACCTTCAGTTCAATTTACCAATTGAGTTGGACACATCACAACAGAAACATTGTGATGGAGCACGGACGTTAGATTATTAGATGTATGAAGAATACTCCATAACCTATTAAGGATTATATCTGAAAAATCCAAATTTTGCCAACACCCACATTTTTTTATTTGAAGCCAGAAAGTCTGAACCATTGATAGCAGGTGTGAAAGTGTAAAAAAAAAACTCAAAAATTTATGACTCATCCTATCGCTACCACAGTCAGCTAATCATCAGAAACATCTATAATCTGGCTCGTAACAGTCGTTTTCAAGCCTATCTAAGTATCAAATTACTAGGGTGGTATATCCTGTTTTTAACTCCACAAAAAAAAAACAATTGATATGTCTGCGCGCGCGCGTGTGTGTGTGTGTGTGTGTGTGTGTGTGTGTGTGTGTGTGTGTGTGAGAGAGAGAGAGAGAGAGAGAGAGAGAGAGAGAGTGTGTGTGAGAGTGTGTGTGATGTATTTAAAAAAAATATTTCAATAACCAATTTAAAGAAACTTAGAGCGTATCTCGGACACTACGTTAGCGAATAAAAATCAATTCCCTAGATACATATCGAGAAAACGATATCTTATGATATGTTTAACCAACCTATTAATAGTATGGTTTCATCGGCATATACCACAAATGCCATTAATTAACGCTTTGTAATTGATATCCTTGCATCCGTACTAGAAACAAAAAACCAAAACTTTGATCTTTCTCCGGTGGGACCCAGTGAGATCATGAAAATAAATTTCCAACTCGATGAGCTACCGCATCTCACCACATTATACAAACGACCACATAAATGTTTGTCCTCGGCGAATGTACGTGATTATGTCGTCGATTTATCTCCTAGCTTCTGCAGGCAGCCGAGCGGCTAAGGCGGAGACACCCCGGGAGCTGATGTGTGACGAAGAACATGAATGACGAAAGCGATACCGATCGTAAACACGATCTAATCAGCTACGTGTGATCAACGCGGATTGATGTATTTTCTTTCGAATTATATTTCGGAGGATTCGCTATTCCGGGCGTGTTTTGACGAATTCCGGGATGAAGGAAAGCTGCCCCGTTGCAGGAGAGTAGCAATCAATAAAATTAATTGCTTGGCTGAATTATTTATGAATGATCGTCAAGCATACCCAACAAGATGGATCGAATTTCCCAGAAAGCTCGTCGTCAATTGAAAATGAGTCATCCATAGTGATTGGTTGATACATGAAGGAAAATTATTCCAATAAATATGTTCTAGAAGTGCAATAAAATCATATTTCGAGACATTACATTACGTAGCAGAAGACCGCGAATTTTTATTGCAGTCAAGGTATTCGATTTTTCAAAAATCGTACTAGTTTTTCTAACAATAAATCATACTTCAATCAAGAACTAATCAACTGATACTAAACTTCCAAAATAATTTAGAATCATGCATTGGACTGAAGCATCTGTGAATCAAGCATCTGTGATGATTTCTAAAGACCAATACAACAACAAAACTAACAAAATTCTGGCTATAATCAACTGAAAAGAACAATATAGTAGGTTAGTCAAAAAGTTTTGAAAGCGGATATGAAAACTCATTTAATTTTTTTTTTTTTTTTTTAGAAATCACTTCCATTGCTCAGTATAGTCTCCCATAAAATCAATACACTTGGTCCAACGATCTTTCAACTTTGTTGTCCATCAAGGAAGTGACTTTCTGGAAGGCCTGCAAAATACTTCTCTAGGACGGCTTTAACCTCTTCGTTTGATGAAAAATACTTTCCAAGTAGAAAAAGACCTGCAGACTCTTCACGTAGGGTAGAGAGCTATATCCCATTGATATACACTCTAAAGATCAAAATTCAAGAATGAAAATAAAGAACAATATTTTTTCAACAAGGGGTTTCAATGTCTTCTCGGCCAAAATTTTTTGTTCAAATTTGGAAACATGAACTGTTGAACTGTGTTGAACTTTCAATAAACACTCAACAATTTGTTACTCCTCAATTATTCTAAATGTGCGTGTAGGAAGCACTTCCTTCATGTTCTCGGGATCTCCATGTTTTCAAATACTGCCACCTTTTGTAATGTACAAGAGCAAGAACTTATACGATTCTTGGACTGAAGGTGGTCCAAAAGGCACTGTTTATGGATGTTCACAGTCTAAATGACTCAACAATAATCTGTTCGAACAGTGATTTTCCAAAACAACTTTGACGTAATTCAAAGACAACGAGCAATCCGGGGGAAACAAACCAAAGGTGTTGATCGGTGATATATTGAATAGCTACCTGTCGTTGGCCGTAATTGAAACCTGCCAAGAGTACATTATTCGTTTTGTGCTACTTCCCCCGAATAGCACACAATTTGTGTCATCCGTTGGATGTGTCTTTTTTTCGTCCATTGAACATTAAGTGGCGGGAAGTTATTCAGGACTACAAACTGAAGCTCAAAGGCACGGTGCCAAAATCTTTTTTTCCAGATCTGTTAAAGAAAACTTTAACCAAACTGGAGAACTCTTACCAAACTCTACGATCTGGATTCAGAGCCATCGATATTCATCCTTTGAATCCTAATGCGGTTATTAAAAAAAATCCGGGTGGCAGTGAACCTAACACGGAGAAAGCTGACGATTCCTGGTCCAAAGCATTCGTGAGTGTATCGAAGAAAAATCGAACTGGAAATGTTACTGCTCTTCAAACACGGAGAAAATCAGGGTCGAACCCAGGCAAGCTGTCGTAGCATATCTTCTGACTTGGGAGGACAAAATTTCAAGAGCAATAACGTGAATCCAGGAAACAGCGTGACTCGTAGAGCAGAGAAATCCCAAAGTTTGAAGGTGGCATCAAAGTAGAAGATATCAAGGAAATAATTGTCATTGTTAAACATTTACTCTGCACTGAATAGCATGTAGGGTATGTGACCCTTGACATTTTGTATGCGACAATAAAATATATCATACATAAAATATATGATCGACGCCTAATATGCGTCGATCGATTGCATTTTTATTATAACTCATAAAATATTTTAACTGTAAGCAATATTTAGCTAAAGGGCGAACACGAAATTATTGCGACACCGAAAATGTCATGCCAATTTTCTTATAATGTTTAGAATCAAACCAAAATTTTAGGGTAGTTTTATACATATATTTACTTCAAAAATCAAAAGAAAAGTTAATCCATGGAGCCTTGAGTGTAAAATTGAACGCATGCCCTCCATCAAAGTCTTTACAGTGTCATCCGGTACCAGTTTCTCAGTTTTTTTTTCCATTTTCTTAACATGTCCTTCTCGTCTTTGACTGTCTTCTTGCTCTTCCGAAGTTCCCGCTTCATCATTGCCCAGTACTGCTCCACCGGGTGCAGCTCCGGACAGTTTGGCGGATTCATGTCCTTTGGAACAAAATGGACATAATTGGCCTCATACCACTCCAGGACACTTTTAGAATAGTGGCATGATGCCAAATCTGGCCAAAATAGCGGAGCTTCGTCGTGCTGCTGCAAGAACGGCAAAAGGCGCTTCTCGAGGCACTCAGATTTGTAGATCTCGCCATTTACTGTGCCCTTTGTCACGAAAGGCTCACTCCTCAGTCCGCAAGAGCAGATGGCCTGCCAAATGAGATATTTGGAGGCGAACTTCGACATTTTCTTCTTCTTAAATTTGTCGTCCACATAGAACTTGCTCTTGCCGGTGAAAAACTCCAACCCCGGAATTTGCTTAAAATCGGCTTTTATATACGTTTCGTCGTCCATCACACAGCAGCCATATTTTGTCAGCATCTTCTCGTAGAGCTTCCGTGCCCGAGTTTTAGCCGTCGATTGTTGCCGCTCATCGCGGTTTGGGAAGTTCTGTACCTTGTATGTATGTAGTCCAGCTCTCTTCTTTGCATTCTGGACGTAGCTCTGCGACATGCCGATCTTTTTAGCCAAATCACGGCTTGAGACGTTGGGATTTGCTTTAATCATCCGCTTCACCTTTCCCTCCGTCATTTTGTTCTCCGGTCCCGGTTTTCTTCCAGCTCCTTTGCCGTGGTCCAACGTCAACCGCTCCTGGAACCGCTTCAACACTCTGGAAACGATTGAATGGTGAATGTTCAACATTTTTCCCAACTGCCGGTGCGACAGGTCAGGAAATTCCAGGTGTTTGGAAAGAATTTGTTCTCTCGACTCGCGTTGGTTCACCTCCATTTTCGTTGAATCGAAAAACACGAGCTCGAGTTTGACAGCATGTAAACAATACACATCAATGAGAAAGTGTGCAAAATTTGGTTGATTTTTACCCAATGGTAAAAAAGTTATGCCCTGTTGAATATGTCGCAATAATTTCGTGTTCGCCCTTTAGTTATACAATTGCTTAGATACGTTTAATAAGACTTTTGGTAGTATTTATCACGAAAAGCTAAACAACTCATTTTATCAGGCCAGAAACTTTCGAGGGATATGGACGTAGTGTCGGTCTATAAGCATCAAATCGGGTCTGTGCAACTTCGTCCCATTCGACAGATTTGTAGTTAAATGCAGTCTTCGTAAGGGTTTTTTGCCTCATTTTATGATTTAGGGCATTGCCAGCTGTGTTCGCTTTACCCAACATAAAATTTCACAAAACAAACTAAACTAAAACTGCTTTAAACACTTAAAAGATTTTCACATATAATTTATTGACCGTTCGATAATGAAAACATAATAATTCATTCTGCACTGGTTTTGTTCCTTTCGTTTTTAATTAGATGAGCCATTTTAAGTGTATAGCACCGAAACTCATACATGCTAAGGCAACAAGCCATAGTTGGGAACAAAAAAAAATATGTACCTAATAGTGGGTCCACGGTTTTCTTGTTAAATCATAGTTATTTTATCTATCTTAACAGTTAGTTTATAACGTGTGACTATTTTCTATTCATCAAGGCTGCATTATTCGGTTTATCGGTTCAATTTTGCCAAATTTAGACCATTCAAAGATCATGGAGATAATGTGTTAAGCTTTACCAGTGACATCATGGGTTTTGTCTATTGTTTCGGTTACCTGTTGTTCGTTGCGCGAGTGATCGAGTGAGGTTCGCTGGTTAAGATGGGTCGGTGGTGAGGTACATAACTAATTGTGATCCAAATTATTCGTTCGCCATGCTCGTCGGGCCGCCCTATCTTGGAACAAATAAACCACTGTCCCATTTTGTATGTGACTCCAGCGGCATCCGCACTGTTGATCGGTCCAAGTTGGCTCTCAAGCTCACACACTCTGTGAGTGGCCCCAATAGCATCCTTTCTGTTGGTTTAAATCAGTTCAAATGGGAAATCAGTACTAATTTTTAAATATTTCACTTGACAGCTTATCGTTAACCAAAACGAACCACCCAATCTTGTTATCCAAAATCCCAGTGACTTCTCGTGGAAGTGCAGTGGACTCCGCGGCTTCCAATAAAGTGAGTATCACGTCAACATATTCCTACTCTTTCCTTACTTGACCTGCATTCAGGTGGGGCCGGGGCCGGTATTGCCTTAGTTTGGGATCACCAGGTTTTACACAATGAAGATGTATGTTAGTCCCAAGCATCATCAGTTGGTTCTCTGTATAATAATAGCTGATCTGGCAACAACGGAGTAGCAACCTCGAGCGGTCAATCATGCTCATGCACAGCTTTACCAAGTGAAATCATGATGTTCAAAAAGTTAAGAAAATTTAACATTACACGGAAGTGAACAACAGTAAATTGATTAATAATGTCTGAATTTCTTCGAATTTAATCGGTCATCTTGATAGCAACAAAATTTTGTTGATTATCGCTGAATTAATGACATATTTGGTACATACGCCGAATGAAGGAACTAGGCTAACATTACATCCCCTTACCCTATCAATAACGTAGAAATAGAATTGCATTTCAAATTTCCATCACTTATCTTATAAATATTTTTTAAAATACAATCAATCAACATGGTTTGACCAAAACTGTCATTCCGAATCGAGCGCTGAATCGGTCACGAAGTGCCGTGTCATCGCGACACTTGTTAACAAGTGATTTTTTTTCCCTCGTGTGGCTTTTTCGTTAAGCGCAGTGTCATACGTAATAAGAGACCGAGGTGCTACAGCAAACGGGCTCGAAGTTTTTGACGTCGCCGGCTGTGTATAATTGAAAAACTCTTCGATCCAAGTGAATAACTGATGTTGTGAAATTTGGCCTCGCGGCGTGTACGTCTGTATTTCTATGGTATGTGGTATGTAGTATATATGTACCAAAATATGTTTTTGTGTTTCACTAGTTTGTGGTTATTATTCATGTTTTAAGGTGGCAACTAAGCAAATTCCACTAAAAACCCATAATGTCATCGTTTGGGACCACCAGAATCATGAATCGTTCCGGAAGCTGTAAGCTACTCTGGTGTAAGGAAGGTATGGAAGAAATTCGAACAATTTGGAAGTGAGGCAGATAAAACAGATCCTGAGAGGAAGCGTCTTGAATCTGAATCTGAAGGTATCTGAAAGAATTATTCGCTACAGACTACAAGAATCAGGACTGAAGTGCAAGTATGCAAGTCGACGTCCTCTAATTAGAAAAGTCAACAAAATCAAACGATTAATTTGCTCAAAAGCAGGGATGCAATTCTCCTCGGTGCAAGTAGGGTGCTTATTGAAAATTTACTCCGCACATTGGCAAACGCAAACTCACCCGAGAGATTTTTGTTTTATTTCCACTCTCTGCTAGATATCACAAGTTGAGTGACACCAAAGTGTCTGTCGTTTGCACCCTCACCTCACAAAAGGCCGGAGCTTGTGAGTGAGCTCTGAAGAGCACCGAAGAGAGCAGAATTATTTCACCGGGGAGAGTCACCCTGGTGAAAACCTTCATTATTTTTCACTTCAATTTGAACATTTTTACTATGTTACTGATGTCGTAATGTTCTTCTTCTTCTTCTTCTTTTGGTGTATCCAAGCTTATTGCCAGGCTCTCAACTTAGTGTTGATGCACTTCCACAGTTAATAAATCGAGAGCTTTTGAAACCAATCACCAATGCATGAATTTGTATATTGTGTGGCAAGCACAATGATGCTCTTATGCCCAGGGAAGTCGAGATTTTGTTTAGGTCGACTGGACTGGAAATCAAACCTGCCGCCTCCGGATTGGTAGTTCCGTGCCTTTACCGACTAGGCTATTTGAGGCCCCTATTTCGTAATGTTCATCCCGTTTTCCAGCCATTTTTTCTTAATGTTTAGATCAAGGTTTCGTTTACGTCAGTGCGGTGGAGTCCTTTTTTGCTCTTTCACTCTTCGTCGTGCACACTGCAGTGAGTGTATGAACTCAGGCTCAGGCAGCGAACTGTCAATTCTCTCGCTCTCCCGTACTGTGTCGCACAATCTCTTCAGTGGTGACAGGAAAAAACCTCCTTAGAAACTGAGTTAGATTCACCAAAGAGAGCTAGAAATGTGCATTCTCCCTAGAGAAATCGCAACCCTGCTCAAAAGTATGCTGAACAGCCCGGTGAATTCTGAACACAAGAGAGAAAATTATAATTGTTTGGCAAGAAACAGGGCCCTCGTATTGGCATGAAGTCGGGAGAACGCATGGTGGATTACAGAAACGTACAGAAGACTGTGACGCATGGTGGAGGAAGCGTTATGGTGTGGGGGTGCTTCTAACAGCTAATTGTTACATTGATATAATCAATGAAAATTTGGAGTAATCGCTGCTTAAAATGGGGCTCGAGGGAAACAATGACCCAAAGCACACAGCTCGGGAATCAACTGCGATCTTCAAAGTAAATTGCATTAAACTGTTGGAATGGCCATCACACCACCAGACCAGACTACAACCCTATCGAAAAATTGTAGTCGATTTTGCTGTCTATCCAAAATCGATAAAGGATTGATCCAAAATCGATACAGGTTGATGAAGGCGAATTGAAGTACAAAACCAAACTGTTCTTAGATTTAAATGAAGCCTGGCAGAACATCAATGAAGCATACCTCCACTACCTCGCCGAAAGCATGCCAAAACGTCTACAAGCAGTGATTCAGGCGAAAGGTGGGCATAATTAAAACTGAAATTTGATTTTATATATAGTAATATATAGAATAAAATTTACTATATTTACTATATTTTCATTACAATCATTACTATCCATTTTGGCCGAAGACCTCTTCACGGTTCGGCCGGTCGCCCCGACCTCCCGGCCCAACGCACGGAAATAAGTGGCCACCTTGCCTTCAGTCTTCCGTTTGAGCATCTGTTGAATCCTCCGGTCGCTTAAAACGTTCGGCGGGTCGGACGGCCGGAAACAGGCTTCCGCTCGATGGACTCTTCTTTCTACAGAAGTGCCAAAATCTTGTAGATGTTTCCGCGATCGTATTCGGCCAACACGAAGTAGGCCACGATGGCTGACATCTATGACTTTTTAGGCCCAGATGGAGCAGGCGATACGAACAAACCATAGATCGAAGCTGCCGTAAATAAACTGATTGAGTTGTCAAATTTTCACAGTATATATTGACTACTGACCGGTGGACCGACCACCGAGGTGGCACGGTAATCGCATGAAAAATCGGAACATTTAGTCGCTTTTTTTCATGCACGCTTTAGAGCGACTATTTCTTACGATTTATGTGACGATTTCAATTTGGTCTATTTTGAAAACTGGTGAAACGACACGCACACCATCACCTCCTACTCAAGTAAGCAGACTCGACCTAGCTTTATGTTCAAGATCGCTTTCATTGGACTGTCTGTGGAAAGTCATCAAAAATCCCCATGGTAGCGATCACTTACCAATCATTATTTCAATTAAATGTGGCTCTCAACCTTCAGAACAATCTCACGTTCCATTCGACCTCACAAGGAACATCGATTGGCAAAAAAATGCAACGGCAGTCACAATCGGTGCTGAATCCGTCGATACTTTTCTACCGTTAGAATAACATCGATTCCTTGCTGATCTGATCTACAAAAGCTCATTGGAAGCAAAAAAAAAAAGTCGATCATTTCAAGGGACGATGAATGGTACGATGGACACAAAAATTAACATGGATCCAGATGTTTCAAGTATGGAAATAGTGACAACAATACCAACAGAGACATGGGTGACATCAGTATCATCAATTGACTCTAACGTTGGTGAATATTCACGAATTGTTAACATCGAGATTTTCAACCGAGCAACATCTAGTATTATGATATCACTATCGATCCTAAAAAAAATTGGCTCCACATACTATGCTGAGAAGAAAAGCCGTGAGATAAGCCAAAGTATCAGAAGACATCTTTTTCATGAAAATAAGGCAAAAGATTGTTATGTAATTATTGAACAACTACGAGAGAAGTTTGCAAAATCTACAACAACGAGAAATGAAAACCTTCAACTCTTGACAGTATCGCCTAGTTCATGGAGAGTGCAAAAAAAATATGAATGTATTTAATACTTCCAGGTATACTGCAACACAACCAAAACAACTGTTTGAAGATAAAGGAGATAAAACCTATCCTAACAATTCGAAGTCAGATTATGAGATAAGTGATGAAACAAAAAAGCTTGTTGTTTAACCTTTTTTAAGATGGCGATACTAACCAGGTGATGGCTAGGCAGAAAGAGTATGTTTGTTTTATTTGACAACATCTTCGAAACAAAAGTCGCACAGATTGGTTACGCAACACCCTTAATCCTAAATTTAAAAACTGTTTTGCTAACATTAAAATCGAAGCAGTCACACACTTCATTGAAACGTCTACAACATAAATCCAGTGGGTTGTTCAGGCCGTAATTTTTTCGATGGCTGAGGATCCACAGCAGTTGCCGATTTCGGAGCTGACGAGTAGGTACATATAACCTCATATTTCCGAGAAGGCTGCTACAGCCGATAGCGCACTTAAACACGTCGAAAATGAACAACCTTTGCAGTATCACTCGACGACTCACCAGCGGTTGTAAATCGTGGAGTGCGCATCGATGTTCGTATGGCGGTAAGTTCACTGGGACGTTCCATGGCAGCTCACGGAGAGCATACCTAATGAAGCGCTTCGGGACTCTCTCAATACGAGCGATATAGACGGCATGATATGGAGCCCAAACCTGCACTCCATATTCAAGTACACTGCGAACTAAAGCGCAGAACAGGGCCTTCAGTGCATGCACGTCATTAAAATGGTCTGTGTTCCGGCGTAGGAAACCTAGCATCGCATTGGCTTTCACAGTTGTCACTGAGATGTATTCGTTAAAGCGTACCTTACTATCAAGTATGACGCCAAGGTCCTTGATCGACGTGACTCTTTCTAATGGTAAATTGTTCAGCCCGTAGTCAAAAGATATAGTAGTCTGACATCGAGTGAACGTCATTACTTTATATTTTCGCCGCATTCATTTGCATTCCGTTCATTTCGCACCAAGTTGATACACGTTCAATATCAGCTTGTAGTGCACCGCAATCCACAAGCGACTTAATCACGCGAAACAGCTCTAAGTCATCTGCATAAAGCAGTTTTCCAGACTTGAGGCTATCGCACATATCATTGATAAAGAGGGCGAATATCAGGGGACCAAGATGACTGCCCTGCGGGACGCCGGAAGGAATATCAAATACATTCGAAGATGGACTTTGGGAATGTTAGGGAAGGGGTGTTAGGGTGTGGAGGGGTTGGGGGGGGGTGGGTGGGGGTTTGGTGGGGTGTGGGGGGGAGTGGGTGGGTTTGGGGTGTGGGGGGGGGGGGGTGGGGGGGGGGCAGCAAGCCGTGCTTCGAAACTGACGTGTTTTGTTTTTGTTGCGTCGTTTTCGCGAAAAAATCAAACAGTAATTCGTAATTTAACTTGAACTAACAGTGAAATCATAAAATCTCCGCGTGCATTGTGTAAGCCGTAGTAAATACAATCGATTCCCTTTCGAAATGTTTGAGTGTCGGTAGTATTTCCCCGTTTTTTTTTTGTTTTTGTGCTTCGCCCCCGCACCCGGAAGAAGAGTTACATCAGCTTAGTTTTGGTTATTAGTGGTAATATTGTGACACTCGGGTATAATTTATTAGTTTAGAGTGTTTTTCCGCTTTGTCGCGAGTGAATCGATGATTATTAGCAGTTTTGAAGCTCGAAATACAGTCGCCTCATTGCGGGGATTTGCATTATTGGCAGTGTGTGGAGTGAAAAAAAAAAGAAGACGAGTGCAATGTAGAGAACGGCCATTTGCTGGTCAGAAGCAGCAAACGAAAACAACGCGCATGGGCGGGTGAAAAGCTTGCACATAATTTTAGGTGCATTCACCACGGGGTGTACAGAATTTTGTTATGCAGGTTGCATATCTAGCGGGCGGTTTCGCAACGTTAATTTTTGCGCATATTTAATCGCGAGTGCAAACAATTAATTACGAATCAACGTCGACATTTTTTTTTATGTATGAACAAGATAGTTTGATTCAGGAGGCGGACATGGGTGAGATGTATCTGACTATAACTATATAACAATAATCTTATTTCCAAATATTACTAAATACGTGCCTGGTTTGGAAATTCAAAATTTCCAAATCTGGAAGTGTGTTACAGTGCCCTTATCCAAATGACATCGGTAATGTTTACATGCGGGGCTTATTGTATGTGAAAGTAACCTCGGAATGGGCATGACTCTCCAGACCAGTGGTTCCCAACCTTTTTGGGCTCGCGACCCCCTTGGAAAACTAATGTGATTATGTTGCGATAAAAAACAAAGAAATACATCAATTTACGATCTTTTTGATTTATTACGGCATTTTATGTTATAACCAGGGAAAAACACTCTCAGTGTGATTGCTGCGCCTGGATTTGGGACACTAGTTTTGAAATTCGGGGCTGTGTTTGCCAATCTCATGTCATCTTCAACGTTCAGTCTGTTTCTTGTCTTCGTTTTAATTTGAAGTAGAGTTGAAAATCCGCTTCCACAAAGGTATGTTGACACGAATGGGATTAGGATCTTCAATGCCTCCATGAAAACTTTGGGGTACGAGCCATACATAGCACACCAGAACTGGCTCAGTTCCTTTTCATGAAACAAATCGCGAGACGAAGAATCGTTTTTCAGGTCCAAGTATTCATCCTGTATCTCATTTGGAAAGCTAGCCACATCCAATGAAGATGAAAACGGGTTGCGTATTAAAGCAGCTACTTCTTGCTTCAACTCGGGGAAATACTTCTCAAATTGCTGCTCCAGTGAATCCAAATGTGCAATAATTTCTGCTTGGAGAGCCGAAGTCAACTTGCTTGCTCCTTTATCGGTCATATTGCACAGACGATCAAACATGGCAACATTTCCCATCTTAACGTTTCGGCGCCAATTTTTTTAGTTTTTCCGCGAATGCATGAAGATGATCTTGGAAGTGAACAAGATAGGATTTCCCCTGAAGTTTCAAATTCAGCAAATTCAGATGCTCAAAAACATCAGCTAAAATGTGCAAGGAAATCATTTTTCCCTTGAGCTTTCAAAAACGTTTGGATCTCATCGTTCAACTCGAAAACACGGTTGAGAACATTACCCTTCGACAACCAGCGTACGGAAGTGTAGAAAAGAAGAACCTCGTGATCTGAGTTCATTTCCCTTCGGAGTTCCTTGAATAAACGTGTATTCAGGGCTCGAGACTTAACATAGTTAACAATCTTTATAACCAATTCCAGTACTTTCAATAACCCTTCCGGCAACGTCTTGCTGGCAAGAGCATATCGATGGATCATGCAATGGAAACCTGCGGCATGTGGGGCAAGCTCCTTGACCTTCTTCTGATATCCAGATTTCTTGCCACGCATTGCAGGAGCTCCATCGGTGCAAACCCCACAAAGTTTTTTGCCACTGCAAGTCACCAGATTCAAAAAACGCCTTGATTTTAGCCATGATATCATCCCTTTTGGTAGTAGTTTCCATGTCACAACAGAAAAGAAACTCCTCCTTTAAATCGCCAGCAGAGCATACGTACTTCTCAAACACCAACAGCTGCGCACAGGAACTGACGTCCGTGGATGCTAGGTTTGATCAGAGTTTCTCCAATCGTATGAGGTTTTTTGTTTTTAGCGATTTCCAGTGCTGTCTCATATGACGCCTGCACTACTGCTGTGTTTTGTTGTTGAATGCTGCCAGTGCCAGTGGCATCGAATCTCTGCCGTTTCAAGCCAGCTTCATGACGCAGAAAAAAGTCCACATCCTTAGTACTATGCTCGGCATGCTTGGTATCCAAATGCCGTTTCAATTTTGATGGCTTCATTGATTCAACACTCAACACAACGCCACAAAGCACGCGCTGTGGCTTATAGACGCCATTAACGATTATAGTTGTGAAACCGAATTTCATATAATCCTCGGAATACTTGCGTTTCTTTTCCATGGTGAGGCAATCTATAAAGCACAACATAATCTTGTTCTTTTCTGTAACTATTTTAAATTTATTGAATACTTTACCTATTCAAGTTGACAATATTTAGTTTGCAGAGGTAAACCAAAATCTCAGCAAAATTTTAAATGTGGAAGCAACAAATTGGTCGGTTGATTGATTCGGGACTCGACGCTTGAATGGCCAGTACAGTTGTAAAAGAAGACAAAACAAATGAGCCAACTACTACTGCGCATTTATTGAGTTTTTCTTCACGTTTAACGACGCACCAGGACGCACACTAAGGTCTGTATCCACATTAATCCGGACAACTTCAAATCATTGTAACTTTTGAAATATTGCACGTGGGAATAAAAAATTTCACTGTGGTATAGCTGAGCGTCTATGTTGAAAAAGACTATGATTGATGTTTACATTTCATGTTTAGTATTCAAGATGGCGACGAAAGAAAAACAAGTGCGCGAGCAAATTTTTTACGGGCGTACGGCAAATCTTTACATGTCAATACGGGACCTTGCAAAAACATAGGATTTGCCTAATTCCACTGTTCACGATGTGCTCAAATCATTTTCGGAACGTTTGACGGTAGAGAAGAAACCGAAAAGTGAGAAAAACATTGGACGCGCTGATCCTGTCATGGAACGAAAGGTGAAAAGGATATTAACGAAAAACCCAAATCTCTCCATTCGAACGGTGGCTCGTAAAATAGGAATGTCGCCTGGTTTTGTTCAAAAATCAAAACAACGTTTGGGACTTAAGTCGTATAAAGTAAAAACAGTTCCAAATTGCAACGACAAACAGAACTTGGCAGCAAAATCACGGGCTCGACGTTTGTACTGCGAATATTTGACGAAGTTTTCATGCGTTGTTATGGACGATGAAACTTATTTCCTGGAGGATTTCAAGCAGCTTCCTGGGCTGGCTTTTTATTCTGCTATGGCCAGAAATGCTACAGCTGAGCATTTCAGAACGAAGAAGGCATCGAAATTTCCCAAAAAATACCTTGTGTGGCAAGCACTCTGCACGTGTGGCAAAAAGAGTAAATCTTTCGTCACAGCAGGCACAATCAACAAGGAGATCTATCAGAAAGAGTGTCTGCAGAAGCGATTGCTACCCTTCATCAAAAGTCACAAAGAAAAACCTTTGTTCTGGCCCGATTTGGCATCATGCCTCTATGCTAAAACTGTGATGGAGTGGTGCCTAGCAAATCAAGTGAACATTGTACCAAGAACCTCAAACCCGCCAAATTGCCCAGAGCTACGAACAATCGAGAGATATTGGGCTCTGATGAAGCGGAAGCTTTCTGGAAAGAAGCAAGGAATCAAAGACATCAAACACTTCCAGCAATTTTGGACAAAGACGGCTTCTACGATTTCTGAAGAGTCTGTACAAACCCTATTGGACGGAGTTAAGCGAAAGTTCGAAAATTTTATGCAAATACCGAATAACTATGTTTTGTCTTCACGAATTGTTAAAACACATCCCATGAATCTGAAATAAACAACTACGACGGAAATATAATGCGAAATTTATGTTTTACTCATGTTTTGAGGTGTCCGGATTATTGCGGATACAGACCTTAATACATCAACTCACATCTCAGTAAGAAGGAAAGAGCACGTAAAAATGAATCCATTCAATTGCATGTGCTAGCAAGAAAAAGACAATAGAAGAAGCAACTGTCCTTCGTTGCCTTCCGTTCACCACTACTCTGCTCAACTCGAACGAATTATAAGACGCACGAAGACAAAAATATACTCGTTTATTCTTTAAGTTCATGCACTTTATAAGTAGGTTGCATTTTATTTTATGGATCAGTTATTTTTTTTATTCTGTATGCAAAAAATTGTAACGCTGGTCAGACGCCCGCGACCCCCCTAGAAGGCCCTCGCGACCCTGGGGGGGGGGGGATTGGAAGGGGGGGGGGGAGGATTTGCGGAAGTGGGGTGATGTTGAAAGTTAATGGGGGGGGGGGGGGAAAAACAAAAAAAAAAAAAAAAAAAGAAGGGGATACTGTCGACATACTTACGGAAACGAATCTGTTGCAGATGAGTGTACTCCTCTTCAGCAAGCATCAACTCTCTCATGCTCGTAGAGTTCCGCTGCAGGCGGTTGCAGATGATTTACCAATATATACGGACGACTCGATGAAAACACAGGCTCACGATATAACAGTGTTGCCAGTTAACTGTGCAACTGTATTATGTTATAATATGAAAAGATGGAAAACGTTGTCTATTCAAAAAAGGTTGATGATGACCACGTCCTACAATTGAATCGATTGTAGGACGAGAGTCCTACAATCGATTCAAAGAAATACATGGTGAAGTGTAAGTTGGATTTTCCTCTTTTGCGAATCTGACACCTAAGAACTTTAAATTGAAAGAGTTGAAAGAGATGAGAAAATAAATTCAATCAAACACAGATCGATTTTGTCGACTTCTGTATGTATCAATTTAGGGAAACATAATTTTACAAGAAATCTTTGTTTGCGTTTCCCGACTTTTTACAAAGCTGAAATACGGCTCGTGTAAAATTAATAATTTCCAAGTGTGTAGTTTAAAGAAGTATAATCTAACACATAATTTGAAATCGATCACAGATAGATTAATGTGTGAAAGAAAATGGTCATCTACGTTGCGTATTTGTTGCATATTTTATACAAAAAAAATAGTAAAGTTAATCCCACACGATTTTATTCAAAATGAGCAGTCTCAGTTTTTGAAAAACACAAACCATTATTTGAAAGAAGGTGCATTTGTAGTAACTTGTGATTTTTTTCAGAAAACTACACGATTGTTATTCAAGATTCAAAGCCATCATTGGAACGCTCAACATGCCACTATTCATCCATTTGTCATATATTAAAAACAAGACAGCAGAATTAAACATCTGAGTTTCGTAGTCATTTTGGAAGGTTTGCGTAATGTTTCTATATCTGTTTACATCTTTATTTCAAAGAAATAAATCTCATAAACTCCAAATGAAGTAGAGCCAAATAATCTCTAAACTTCATTCAACTAAATTTGATCCCAAATCCGTGTCAGCGGCTCAAACCAAGACAGCTGTGTTCGCCTCCACAAGCTTGAATGAACTGAATCGAGCATCACCAGGAACAACAATCTCTCGCAGCATCCACCGTGCGGATGAACCAACCATGCTCACAGCCAATGAGCCCGCGAGAAGCGTATATATGGAATGGTTTTTTACTCGCGCCACTCCATTCACCGCGCAACGGTAGATAAACTAACATCACTCGTTTCACAGTGGTTCGGATTTGATCCTTTCGACGTAAATAACACGGCAGCCGGTATTTATAAACACAGAGATCCGGGCGCGAGCTAGTTGTCTGATTGATATCGACCGATAATGGTGTTGATTAAGAGTGTGGGGTTTTAGGCAAGGTGATTGTGCTAATAGAATGTGATTGCTCGCGTGCATTGCCCTGGAGGCATTTCAAACGGCTGTTGTTGTCGTGATTCTGTTGTGAGTGTGAAAGATTCAATCTAATACCGGGATCGAATACTCTTAACTTACCCGCAGGGGAAGAAAAAGTTTCGTCTTGTTAAGCGCAAATATAAGCATCGAACGGTGAATGTAGCACGCCAACGGCATTGGAACCACGCGAAAAATAATGCTATTCAATCCGGATGTTGTGATTAACAACAGTTTTTAGAACAATTTCGTTGCTCGTTAGAATACTGATTAAATAAACAGTGAATAGATTAATTAAGATGTTTTGCCCATCGTACAGCCGTCATCTGGTAGAATGCATCAATGGTTTATAAAACCTGTACCGGTCCGAGCGGTGCATAAGAAAATGCTTGTTACTCGATTAGTTTCCGACAGTGAAAAGTGAAAAGGAGCACCTGTTGTTTACGGTGTTGACCTTTAACATTAACTACGTGTATTAAAGAAACAATTTGAAAACAATCTGAGAGCGTAAATCTATGGAAAGCTATTTATTTAATCCTCATTGATGTGAGATTCAAATGCAAAACAAGCAACGAACGTTTGATTTTTTTTTCGGAAAATGTTTTCAAATCCTGATCACAACATTTGGCTTAAATATCTAGTGTTAACTTAACTTAATAACTTATATTCAATTAAAAAAGCATGCAGACCACTTCAATAACGTGTCTCAATGCAATGAAAACTATACAACAAACTTTCTACCAAAATTCAAGCTACAAAACATCAGGCCACCGATATACAGCTGATCAGTAATGACCAGACAGCAAAATTAACAATCATCCTTTGCTATCTTACTCATCCCGTGACTGTGACCTTAGCAGTGGCTATTCAACAACTCTATGTGGCTACCGACAAAAACCGGTGTGCTGACGTCCTTAGCAGGCGCTTCTTAAGAGTTCAAACACAATCATCCGTTGGCTTGTAATTGCTGCATAAACAAGTTCTGGCTCGTTAAAGTAAACAAACAAAAAAACGTGATCGTTACCATACCGTCCAGTGAGATGAGAAATCCCTGCTCAATCCTAGCGAAAATCGTTCGATGCCATCCCCCATCAATCGTGCAACCTTGACATATTGAGATACCAGTTCCGCAAAGCAACCTTTTTCTTCCCAATCGAACCTGCTCAATTCGAACAACTAGCGGAATAAAACATTTAAGAACATTTACTGTGCAAAAACAAATGTTTTGATTCTCTCAAAACAAATCAATCATGTAGAGTTAATTACCCGCGCGGGCAATCACATTCGGCGCCCCACGTGTCGGCGAAGCCGTCTCAACCTGAGCTCGTTAGTGCGTGAAGATTCTCATCGCGTGCTAATTGCAGTGTATTATCCTTCTCAAATCAACAGCTCAACGGCTCTGCAACAATCACATCAAACTAAAAACAGCACAGCATTCTGAGGCGAAATAAGTGCAACCCCTCAGCGAATAATTAAACCGTAAACTGTAACAAAAGTGTGTGTTAGCTCGACGGCTTGATCGTATATTTGCATGTCTAGCAGCCTGTCGGAAGCAGCTAATTATAGAACACCAAAGAATTTATCGCTGCGTAGGGCTGTAATCAATTTATTATGAGAAAAATGTTTGATTGTGCCACGCAACCTACTCCGCTACCGCTGCCCACGCCGACGACGACGACGACGACGACGACAACAACAACAACGGTTCTACAAAATAAACATCACAATCGAATACCGCTTGAAAGGTTCGCTGAAAACAGCTACCGGAACAGCAGGTCAAACACCTCGGGACGACGAGATTGTAGTGGGAAAACGCGAAGGCATCGATCACGTCTCAGTAGATCGTTCCGAATAACGAGCGTAGGGAGCGGTTTGAAGGGAAATCTTCTCGTATTAGTCACAGCTGCTACCGCCGCTGCGTTGACCGTGCTGGCTTCAGGTGAGTTGCATATTTTTGTGAGTGATAAGTTTGTCAATATCAACAGATTGCAAGAGCAAGTTGAAAAGGAAAATAGAAATGATGAGCAAAGCAGCGATGATTTCTAATAATATGTTTGAAGTGTTAGCATACCTAATCAAATTGTCCGCCTTCCGTGAACCATTGTTCTTCGAAAGTTCAAAGTGGTTTTAATCACGACGACTATGAAATATGTTCAAAAATGCTTGTGCTTTGTGGTGCCAAAAAATGACCATCTAATGTACAATAATGTTCGGATTTCACTATTATAAAACCAGTTTGTTCATGTTTTGCATGAAATAGTAAATAATGGCTTCTTTGAATGTGACTTTGATGATAACAAAATTTAAAGACAATTTTTTTCATCATGATCGCTCCTCAGATTACCCTGGAATTTCGAGCGCTTTTGAGCGCTTTGCGGCATTTGTAAATTAAATGTCTCTATCTGAAAATCTTTGAGAGCAAACGTTCTTCGGAAGGACCAAGGTACCAAATTAAGAAAGGTTGCTCTGGAATTCAGTGTCTGAATCTCAAAATCATTAGAAGTGAACGTTCTTGGAAAACCAAGGTACCAGTTGAAAGAAGATTGAATTCATGATTCACTAGGTAGTACTGATGAGCAAATTGTTTGTATTAAGTACGAATCCTACATGATAGTATTGATTTGGAATTTATCCAAGTACACTGAAAATTTATTTTCGTAAATTAGCCTTCACTCGTTTCGTAAACATGGATTTTGTACATACAACAAATGTCTCGTATATTGTATGAAACATTTATATTCATTTATATTCATATTGCTTTTTATCTGGTGAAATGTTATCATTACACCTT